>BLSH010296003.1:203315-214343 GCA_018402905.1 Glandirana rugosa
ATAAGAGACAGGGTTTGCACACACCTCAGGAGGGATTTTGGTGGACTCTTGTAGTTGATGACCAGGTTTGCACATCTCAGGAGAGATTTTGGTGGACTCTTGTAGTTGGTGACCAGGTTTGCACACATCTCAGGAGAGATTTTGGTGGACTCTTGTAGTTGGTGACCAGATTTGCACATCTCAGGAGAGATTTTGGTGGACTCTTGTAGTTGGTGACCAGATTTGCACATCTCAGGAGGGATTTTGGTGGACTTTTGTAGTTGGTGACCAGATTTGCACACATCTCAGGAGGGATTTTGGTGGACTCTTGTAGCTGGTGACCAGGTTTGCACACATCTCAGGAGGGATTTTGGTGGACTCTTGTAGTTGGTGACCAGGTTTGCACATCTCAGGAGGGATTTTGGTGGACTCTTGTAGTTGGTGGCTAGGGTTGCACACATCTCAGGAGGCATTTTGGTAGACTCTTGTAGTTGGTGGCCAGGTTTGCACACATCTCAGTAGGGATTTTGGTGGACTCTTGTAGTTGGTGGCCAGGTTTGCACACATCTCAGGAGGGATTTTGGTGGACTCTTGTAGTTGGTGACCAGGTTTACACATCTCAGGAGGGATTTTGGTAGACTCTTGTAGTTGGTGACCAGGTTTGCACACATCTCAGGTGGGATTTTGGTGGACTCTTGTAGTTGGTGACCAGGGTTGCACACATCTCAGGAGAGATTTTGGTGGACTCTTGTAGTTGGTAACCAGGCTTGCACACATCTCAGGAGGGATTTTGGTGGACTCTTGTAGTTGGTGGCCAGGTTTGCACACATCTCAGGAGGGATTTTGGTGGACTCTTGTAGTTGGTGGCCAGGTTTGCACACATCTCAGGAGAGATTTTGGTGGACTCTTGTAGTTGGTGACCAGGTTTGCACACATCTGAGGAGGGATTTTGGTAGACTCTTGTAGTTGGTGGCCAGGTTTGCGCACATCTCAGGAGGGATTTTGGTGGACTCTTGTAGTTGGTGACCAGGGTTGCACACATCTCAGGAGAGATTTTGGTGGACTCTTGTAGTTGGTAACCAGGTTTGCACACATCTGAGGAGGGATTTTGGTGGACTCTTGTAGTTGGTGGCCAGGTTTGCACACATCTCAGGAGGGATTTTGGTGGACTCTTGTAGTTGATGGCCAGGGTTGCACACATCTCAAGAGGGATTTTGGTGGACTCTGGTAGTTGGTGACCAGGTTTACACATCTCAGGAGGGATTTTGGTAGACTCTTGTAGTTGGTGACCAGGTTTGCACATCTCAGGAGAGATTTTGGTGGACTCTTGTAGTTGGTGACCAGGTTTGCACACATCTCAGGAGAGATTTTGGTGGACTCTTGTAGTTAGTGACCAGATTTGCACATCTCAGGAGGGATTTTGGTGGACTCTTGTAGTTGGTGACCAGGTTTACACATCTCAGGAGGGATTTTGGTAGACTCTTGTAGTTGGTGACCAGGTTTGCACACATCTCAGGAGAGATTTTGGTGGACTCTTGTAGTTGGTGACCAGGTTTGCACACATCTCAGGAGGGATTTTGGTAGACTCTTGTAGTTGGTGACCAGGTTTGCACACATCTGAGGAGGGATTTTGGTAGACTCTTGTAGTTGGTGGCCAGGTTTGCACATCTCAGGAGGGATTATGGTGGACTCTTGTAGTTGGTGACCAGGTTTGCGCACATCTCAGGAGGGATTTTGGTGGACTCTTGTAGTTGGTGACCAGGTTTACACACATCTGAGGAGGGATTTTGGTGGACTCTTGTAGTTGGTGACCAGGTTTGCACACATCTCAGGTGGGATTTTGGTGGACTCTTGTAGTTGGTGACCAGGGTTGCACACATCTCAGGAGAGATTTTGGTGGACTCTTGTAGTTGGTAACCAGGCTTGCACACATCTCAGGAGGGATTTTGGTGGACTCTTGTAGTTGGTGGCCAGGTTTGCACACATCTCAGGAGGGATTTTGGTGGATTCTTGTAGTTGGTGGCCAGGGTTGCACACATCTCAGGAGGGATTTTGGTGGACTCTGGTAGTTGGTGACCAGGTTTACACATCTCAGGAGGGATTTTGGTAGACTCTTGTAGTTGGTGACCAGGTTTGCACATCTCAGGAGAGATTTTGGTGGACTCTTGTAGTTGGTGACCAGGTTTGCACACATCTCAGGAGAGATTTTGGTGGACTCTTGTAGTTGGTGACCAGATTTGCACATCTCAGGAGAGATTTTGGTGGACTCTTGTAGTTGGTGACCAGATTTGCACATCTCAGGAGGGATTTTGGTGGACTTTTGTAGTTGGTGACCAGATTTGCACACATCTCAGGAGGGATTTTGGTGGACTCTTGTAGCTGGTGACCAGGTTTGCACACATCTCAGGAGGGATTTTGGTGGACTCTTGTAGTTGGTGACCAGGTTTGCACATCTCAGGAGGGATTTTGGTGGACTCTTGTAGTTGGTGGCTAGGGTTGCACACATCTCAGGAGGGATTTTGGTAGACTCTTGTAGTTGGTGGCCAGGGTTGCACACATCTCAGGAGGGATGTTGGTGGACTCTGGTAGTTGGTGGCCAGGTTTGCACACATCTCAGGAGGGATTTTGGTGGACTCTTGTAGTTGGTGACCAGGTTTGCACACATCTCAGGAGGGATTTTGGTGGACTCTTGTAGTTGGTGGCCAGGTTTGCACACATCTCAGAAGGGATTTTGGTGGACTCTTGTAGTTGGTGGCCAGGTTTGCACACATCTCATGAGGGATTTTGGTGGACTCTTGTAGTTGTTGGCCAGGGTTGCACACATCTCAGGAGGGATTTTGGTGGACTCTTGTAGTTGGTGACCAGGTTTACACATCTCAGGAGGGATTTTGGTGGACTCTTGTAGTTGGTGACCAGGTTTGCACACATCTGAGGAGGGATTTTGGTGGACTCTTGTAGTTGGTGACCAGGTTTGCACACATCTCAGGAGAGATTTTGGTGTACTCTTGTAGTTGGTGACCAGGTTTGCACCCATCTCAGGAGGGATTTTGGTGGACTCTTTTAGTTGGTGGCCAGGTTTGCACACATCTCAGGAGGGATTTTGGTGGACTCTTGTAGTTGGTGACCAGATTTGCACATCTCAGGAGGGATTTTGGTAGACTCTTGTAGTTGGTGGCCAGGGTTGCACACATCTCAGGAGGGATGTTGGTGGACTCTGGTAGTTGGTGGCCAGGTTTGCACACATCTCAGAAGGGATTTTGGTGGACTCTTGTAGTTGGTGACCAGGTTTGCACACATCTCAGGAGGGATTTTGGTGGACTCTTGTAGTTGGTGGCCAGGTTTACACATCTCAGGAGGGATTTTGGTAGACTCTTGTAGTTGGTGACCAGGTTTACACATCTCAGGAGGGTTTTTGGTAGACTCTTGTAGTTGGTGACCAGGTTTGCACACATCTCAGGAGGGATTTTGGTGGACTCTTGTAGTTGATGACCAGGTTTGCACACATCTCAGGAGAGATTTTGGTGTACTCTTGTAGTTGGTGACCAGGTTTGCACACATCTCAGGAGGGATTTTGGTGGACTCTTGTAGTTGGTGACCAGGTTTGCACACATCTGAGGAGGGATTTTGGTGGACTCTTGTAGTTGGTGACCAGGTTTGCACACATCTCAGGAGAGATTTTGGTGTACTCTTGTAGTTGGTGACCAGGTTTGCACCCATCTCAGGAGGGATTTTGGTGGACTCTTTTAGTTGGTGGCCAGGTTTGCACACATCTCAGGAGGGATTTTGGTGGACTCTTGTAGTTGGTGACCAGGGTGCACACATCTCAGGAGAGATTTTGGTGGACTCTTGTAGTTGGTGACCAGGTTTGCACACATCTCAGGAGGGATTTGGTGGACTCTTGTAGTTGGTGACCAGGGTTGCACACATCTCAGTAGAGATTTTGGTGGACTCTTGTAGTTGGTGACCAGGTTTGCACACATCTCAAGAGGGATTTTGGTGGACTCTTGTAGTTGGTGACCAGGTTTGCACACATCTCAGGAGGGATTTTGGTAGACTCTTGTAGTTGGTGACCAGGTTTGCACACATTTCAGGAGAGATTTTGGTAGACTCTTGTAGTTGGTGACCAGGGTTGCACACATCTCAGGAGGGATTTTGGTGGACTCTTGTAGTTGGTGACCAGGTTGCACACATCTCAGGAGGGATTTTGGTAGACTCTCGTAGTTGGTGACAAGGTTGCACACATCTCAGGAGGGATTTTGGTAGACTCTTGTAGTTGGTGACCAGGTTTGCACACATCTCAGGAGGGATTTTGGTGGACTCTTGTAGTTGGTGACCAGGTTTGCACACATCTGAGGAGGGATTTTGGTAGACTCTTGTAGTTGGTGACCAGGTTGCACACATCTCAGGAGGGATTTTGGTGGACTCTTGTAGTTGGTGACCAGGTTGCACACATCTCAGGAGGGATTTTGGTGGACTCTTGTAGTTGTTGGCCAGGTTTGCACACATCTCAGGAGAGATTTATGTGGACTCTTGTAGTTGGTGACCAGGTTTACACACATCTGAGGAGGGATTTTGGTGGACTCTTGTAGTTGGTTGGGCCACTCCATGACCTTAATGTGTTTCTTGTTGAGCCACTCCTTTGTTGCCTTGGTGGTATGTTTTGGGTCATTGTCATGCTGGAAGACCCATCCACCACCCATCTTCAGTGTTCTGGCTGAGGGAAGAAGGACCTCATCCAAGATTTTACAATACATGGCCCAGTCCATTGGCCCCCACACAACAATAGACCTCCCCCAGCAACAATGGACCCCTTCTACATCATGTGGATGGGCGGGCGTGTGCGTCACTGACCTGGGGAAGAGATGGCGCCAGGATGCAGTATGGGAAGAAGCCAAACCGGTGGAGGCAGTGTGATGGTTTGGTCAATGTTCTGCTGGGAATCCTTGGCTCCTGCCATTCATGTGGATGATAGTTTGACACGTACCACCTACCTAAACATTGTTGGTGACCAAGTACACCCCATCGTGGGAATGGTATTCCATGATGGCAATGGCCTCTTTCAGTAGAATAATGCACCTGGCCACAATGCAAAAGTGGTTTGAGGAACACAACAAGTTCAAGGTGTTGACTTGGCCTCCAGATTCTCCAGAGCTCAATCTAATCGAGCTTCTGTGGGATGTGCTGGAAAAACAAGTCTGATCCATGGAGGCCCCACCTCACAATGTACAGAAACCTAAAAGATCTGCTGCTGATGGTTTGGTGCCTCAACACCTTCAGAGGTCTTGTGGAGTCCATGCCTGGATGGGTCAGGGCTGTTTTGGTGGCAAAAGAGGATCTACTCAGTATTAGGTGGGTGGTCATAATGTTATGGCTGATCAGTGTACTTACAATGTATCATATTTTATGTTGTGCTGTATGGTGTCATGTTACATACATAATATTTTTATTTTGTATTATTATTTATTTACTATTATTATTATTCATTTATAAATTTATTTTATTATTTTATTTTAGGTTGTGTTGTATGGTATCATGTTATATACATATTAATTTATTATCATTATTTATTTATTGTATTGCTTTTATTATTATTGTTTATTTATATATGTATGTATTTATTTTTATTATTATTTTTTTCATTATTTTATTTTATTATTATTTATTATTATTGTTTATTTATTAATTATTTATTTTTATTTTATGTTGTGTTGTATGGTGTCAATGTTATATAAGTTTTATTTTATTATTATTGTTTATTTTTATTATTATTATTTTGTTGTTGTTTATTTATTTTATTATTTTATTTTATGTTGTGTTGTATGGTGTCATGTTATATACATTTTATTTTATTATTATTATTAGCAGCCTTGCCACCGATATCAATGAGTGTGTGTGATACAATGAATGGCGGTTGGAGGACCATTGTTCTGCCAGCGATAGATGGGCGTATGTTCGGTCAATGGCGCCAGCTGAGTTCTGATCTCATACAATGCATCCATGTGGCTTCTATACGCCGCCCTGTATGGGTGGCACGTTACATATAAAGCCGACATCTGCCCACAGTCAGTTCTATATAAATGATCCGTTAGGTCCATCCGCTGCCCGTTTATAAAAGAACCAGATTTTTTTTTGGACAAATTTTATCGCTTTTTTATTTTTCGGTTGTTTCTTTTTTTTTTTTTTTTTTTTTACACCATATTTGCACTCTATACTGTTACACTGCAACTTATCAGATCTGACAGACCGGGGAAAAAATCTGTGAATCATCAGGAAAACAGTCTTCGTGAAAAGGCTCCATAGATGTTATAGATCCCAGACTGAATGTAAATTGGCTGTAAACCTCAGACATGAAATATGAACAAGGCATCTCCCTCTATAGTGTGCGCTTGTCTCACTCCAGAGCACTAATCATTTACTGTCATTTCTGTCTGCTGCTTCCTTCCTCTGCTATCAGCATGAGTCACTTCTGACAAGTTTTCCTGACACCAAGAGAAAAAAGGTGACAGGGGAGGGATCTCCAGCACAGCCAGTGATTCACAGCCTCCACTCTGTTCCTGTGTGGAGGGGGGTGGGGTGTCTCTATTATCCAATCAGCTCTCAGAGCTCTCCTCACTCACTGAGATCTGCACTGTGTCATTTCAGCTCTCCGCTCCCTGTTTTCTGAAAGCTCAGACAAGATGTATAAGTTTGGACTTCCCCACATTTTCTGAAGATGCGCCTGCCCAAATCACATCCATTTTACAGGTTGGTCCCGTCCAGACCCCGCCTCTAAATATGCAGGGACTGCCTATCACATTCACTTTACAGGCTGGTCCCGTCCAGACCCCGCCTCTAAATATGCAGGGACTGCCTATCACATCCACTTTACAGGTTAGTCCCACCCAGACCCCGCCTCTAAATATGGACTGCCAATCACATTCACTTTACAGGCTGGTCCTGTCCAGACCCCGCCTCTAAATATGCAGGGACTGCCTATCACATCCACTTTATAGGTTGATCCCATCCAGACCCCGCCTTTAAATATGCAGGGACTGCCCATCACATCTACTTTACAGGTTAGTCCCATCCAGACCCCGCCTCTAAATATGCAGGGACTGCCCATCACATCTACTTTACAGGTTGATCCCACCCAGACCCCGCCTCTAAATATGCAGGGACTGCCTATCACATTCACTTTACAGGTTGATCCCATCCAGACCCCGCCTCTAAATATGCAGGGACTGCCTATCACATCCACTTTACAGGTCGGTCCCAACTTGCACACTTGCTGTCCCAACCCAAGGCTGCGTGTTCATAGGAGGGTTTGGAATGGATTTTGGAAAGGACCCCCTTTTAATCCATACCAGACCCTAATCAATGATAATCCATACCAGACCCTAATCAATGATAATCCATACCAGACCCTAATTAATGATAATCCATACCAGACCCTAATCAATGATAATACATACCAGACCCTAATCAATGATAATCCATACCAGACCCTAATCAATGATAATCCATACCAGACCCTAATCAATGATAATCCATACCAGACCCTAATCAATGATAATCCATACCAGACCCTAATCAATGATAAAGGTCTGCTATCCTTTTCTGAGTCTTAAAAAATGACCAGCGCTTATTTTTAATGATTTGGCTCCCTGATTCAGAAGGGGCACGGGGGGGCACTGCAAGGGTTAATTTATTTATTTATTTTCCCCCTTGCCCGGAATGGGGCTTTAATGCAATAACCAAAATATTGAAGTGAAGCCAAAAAGTTCCTACAACAAAGTGCTTAGCAAAAATATACAATACTCCTCAAGAGTTCCAGGTGCTCGGTGGAGGGTGGCAGACACCTGACCCCCATCAGTGTCCTTTTACAGCGGCCTACAAGGGAGAGGGTCTGGTGGGAGTGGCTGGTGGTGCAGAATAAATTCTCTGTTCTGTGCTCCCAGTCATGTGACGCCCTCGTGTCTCCAACCAATTCTAAATTATCTGCAGTGGCTTCATTTGGAACAAACATTGGGAATTAGAGGCTCTGAGGTCTCTTTGACAAACGTCTGACTTTGAAGAGCTCCGCCCACTCCTCGGTTTGGCGGTTACATTTAGCCACGGTTCACACCAGGTTTGGCTTTGAAGTCACGCCACTTCAGTGCGATTCCAAAGCTGCTGATTACTGTGACTTCATGCACAGATGTCAATGCAAGTCACACATCAACTTCTACAAAACAAAAGTGCAGGAAACTTTTACAAAATGACTGCGACTCACAACGCGCTGATTTGAACGAATTTCATAGGGTGTGACTTGTCATGCGACTTTGATCTGCTGCATGACAAGTCGCACCCGGGGCGAACGGCGGCTTCAACCTACGTGAGCGTTATGAGTTGATTTAAATAAATGTTTACAAATAGATAATTAGGCTGCATTCACACTTGGCGGATTGGAATCACGGGCAGAATCGCCGCAATTCTGCCTGCAATTCCACATCATGGCAAGACACACAATGCATATTTGGGTGCTATTATTCTTACCGGCATCCCAAACACTGTGCGATTCTGCCACAGATGTCGCATGGCATAGCACATGTTTAACAATCATGCCAAGCTTGTAGCCCAAAAAGGAGCAGGACCTTCCTTTAGGCTATGTTCACACTCATACGAGACGAAAGTCGCACTACTTCTGATCCCACTTTGCCCTGCGACTTCATTTCCGACTTCCATGCGACTTCAATGAACGGGATCCAACTTTGATCCGACCATACCAGGCCTTTTGAGTCTGGGATGAATCTTGAGGGGAAACCTCACGCCAACATTTTTTTAAAATAAATGGCGTGGGGCCCCCTCCCAAGACCCTTCTGTCTGGTATGAATTTCCCAGGGAACTCCATGCCTAAAAAAATTGGTGTGGGGCCCGGCACCAAAATCCATACCAGATCCTTATCTAAGCATACACATGACATCACAAGGGGCGGAGTCACATAGTGAAGTCACCAGATGGCCACGCCCCATGTCTATATAAGAGCTGGAGATGACATAACCGCAGGAGCCAGCATCGGAGGAGGAGCGTGTCGGCGGCGGAGAAGACAACAGCGGAGGCAGGACACCGGAGGAAGAACACATCACTGGAGGCAGAAGACCGGAGAAAGAACACATCACTGGAGGGAGAAGACCGGAGAAAGGACACATCACTGGAGGGAGAAGACCGGAGAAAGAACACATCACTGGAGGGAGAAGACCGGAAAAAAAACATGTCACTGGAGGGAGAAGACCGCAGCAGAGGCAGAAGACCAGGGGAAGAACACATCACTGGAGGGAGAAGACAGCAGCGGAGGAAGAAGACCAGGGGAAGAACACATCACCGGAGGAAGAAGGCAGCAGAGGAGGGAGAAGACCGGAGAAAGCACACATCACTGGAGGGAGAAGATAGCAGTGGAGGCAGAAGACCAGAGGAAGAACACATCACTGGAGGAAGAAGACAACAGCGGAGGAAGAAGTCCGGAGGAAGAACACATCACTGGAGGAAGAAGACAACAGCGGAGGAAGAAGTCAGGAGGAAGAACACATCACTGGAGGGAGAAGACAACAGCGGAGGGAGAAGACCGGAAGAAGAAAACATCACTGGAGGAAGAAGGTGGCAGTGGAGGCAGAAAACCAAAAGAACACATCACTGGAGGAAGAAGACAACAGAGGAGGGAGAAGACCGAAACAGGAACACATCACTGGAGGGAGAAGATAGCAGTGGAGGCAGAAGGCCAGAAGAACACATCACTGGAGGAAAAGACAACAGCAGAGGAAGAAGACCGGAGGAAGAACACATCACTGGAGGAAGAAGGCGGCAGTGGAGGCAGAAGACCGGAGGAAGAACACATCACTGGAGGAAGAAGACAACAGCGGAGGAAGAAGACCGGAGGAAGAACACATCACTGGAGGAAGAAGACAGCAGCGGAGGGAGAAGACCGGAGAAAGAACACATCACTGGAGGAAGAAGACAACAGCGGAGGAAGAAGACCGGAGGAAGAACACATCACTGGAGGAAGAAGACAACAGCGGAGGAAGAAGACCGGAGGAAGAACACATCACTGGAGGAAAAGACAACAGCGGAGGAAGAAGACCGGAGGAAGAACACATCACTGGAGGAAGAAGGCGGCAGTGGAGGCAGAAGACCGGAGGAAGAACACATCACTGGAGGAAGAAGACAGCAGCGGAGGGAGAAGACTGGAAGAAGAACACATCACTGGAGGAAGAAGACAACAGCGGAGGAAGAAGACCGGAGGAAGAACACATCACTGGAGGAAGAAGGCGGCAGTGGAGGCAGAAGACCGGAGGAAGAACACATCACTGGAGGAAGAAGACAACAGCAGAGGGAGAAGACCGGAGGAAGAACACATCACTGGAGGGAGAAGACAACAGCGGAGGAAGAAGACCGGAGGAAGAACACATCACTGGAGGAAGAAGGCGGCAGTGGAGGAAGAAGACCGGAGGAAGAAAACATCACTGGAGGAAGAAGGCAGCAGTGGAGGCAGAAGACCGGAGGAAGAACACATCACTGGAGGAAGAAGGCAGCAGTGGAGGCAGAAGACCGGAGGAAGAACACATCACTGGAGGAAGAAGACAACAGCGGAGGGAGAAGAGTGGAAGAAGAACACATCACTGGAGGAAGAAGACAGCAGCGGAGGGAGAAGACCGGAGGAAGAACACATCACTGGAGGAAGAAGACAACAGCGGAGGGAGAAGACCAGAAGAAGAACAAATCACTGGAGGAAGAAGACAACAGCAGAGGGAGAAGACCGGAGGAAGAACACATCACTGGAGGAAGAAGACAACAGCGGAGGGAGAAGACCAGAAGAAGAACAAATCACTGGAGGAAGAAGACAGCAGAAGAGTGAGAAGACCGGAGGAAGAACACATCGGTGGTGGAACTGGAGAAAGAAGACATGTGGGAGCTACAACAGGGGACATTCTTAGTTTTTAATAAAGGACTTGTTGAAACGGTCTCTTGTCTTTATTTACACTCAGGGCTGTAGATAAGGGGGGGGGGGGAGTTGGGGTGTTCAAACCCCCCCCCCCC
>BLSH010296003.1:223122-237500 GCA_018402905.1 Glandirana rugosa
CAATGTGGTATTTTTCCTCAGCTCCATCCAGTGGCCACAATGCAGTATTTTTCCTCAGCTCCATTCAGTGGCCACAATGTGGTATTTTTCCTCAGCTCCATTCAGTGGCCACAATGTGGTATTTTTCCTCAGCTCCATTCAGTGACCACAATGTGGTATTTTTCCTCAGCTCCATTCAGTGGCCACAATGTGGTATTTTTCCTCAGCTCCATTCAGTGACCACAATGTGGTATTTTTCCTCAGCTCCATTCAGTGGCCACAATGTGGTATTTTTCCTCAGCTCCATTCAGTGACCACAATGCGGTATTTTTCCTCAGCTCCATTCAGTGGCCACAATGCGGTATTTTTCCACAGCTCCATTCAGTGACCACAATGCAGTATTTTTCCTCAGCTCCATTCAGTGACCACAATGCGGTATTTTTCCTCAGCTCCATTCAGTAGCCACAATGCGGTATTTTTCCTCAGGTCCATTCAGTGACCACAATGCAGTATTTTTCCTCAGCTCCATTCAGTAGCCACAATGCAGTATTTTTCCTCAGGTCCATTCAGTGACCACAATGTGGTATTTTTCCTCAGCTCCGCCCAGTGGCCACAATGTGGTATTTTTCCTCAGCTCCGCCCAGTGGCCACAATGTGGTATTTTTCCTCAGCTCCATTCAGTGGCCACAATGTGGTATTTTTCCTCAGCTCCATTCAGTGGCCACAATGTGGTATTTTTCCTCAGCTCCATTCAGTGGCCACAATGCGGTATTTTTCCTCAGCTCCATCCAGTAGCCACAATGCGGTATTTTTCCTCAGCTCCATTCAGTGACCACAATGTGGTATTTTTCCTCAGCTCCATTCAGTGACCACAATGCGATATTTTTCCTCAGCTCCATTCAGTGGCCACAATGTGGTATTTTTCCTCAGCTCCATCCAGTGGCCACAATGCAGTATTTTTCCTCAGCTCCATTCAGTGGCCACAATGTGGTATTTTTCCTCAGCTCCATTCAGTGGCCACAATGCGGTATTTTTCCTCAGCTCCATTTAGTGGCCACAATGTGGTATTTTTCCTCAGCTCCATCTAGTGGCCACAAAGCGGTATTTTTCCTCGGCTCCATTCAGTAGCCACAATGCAGTATTTTTCCTCAGCTCCATTCAGTAGCCACAATGCGGTATTTTTCCTCAGGTCCATTCAGTGACCACAATGTGGTATTTTTCCTCAGCTCCATTCAGTGACCACAATGTGGTATTTTTCCTCAGCTCCATTCAGTGGCCACAATGTGGTATTTTTCCTCAGCTCCATTCAGTGACCACAATGCGGTATTTTTCCTCAGCTCCATTCAGTGGCCACAATGCGGTATTTTTCCACAGCTCCATTCAGTGACCACAATGCGGTATTTTTCCTCAGCTCCATTCAGTAGCCACAATGCGGTATTTTTCCTCAGCTCCATTCAGTGGCCACAATGCAGTATTTTTCCTCAGCTCCTTTCAGTGGCCACAATGTGGTATTTTTCCTCAGCTCCTTTCAGTGACCACAATGTGGTATTTTTCCTCAGCTCCGCCCAGTGGCCACAATGTGGTATTTTTCCTCAGCTCCATTCAGTGGCCACAATGTGGTATTTTTCCTCAGCTCCATTCAGTGGCCACAATGTGGTATTTTTCCTCAGCTCCATTCAGTAGCCACAATGCGGTATTTTTCCTCAGCTCCATCCAGTAGCCACAATGCGGTATTTTTCCTCAGCTCCATTCAGTGACCACAATGTGGTATTTTTCCTCAGCTCCATTCAGTGACCACAATGCGATATTTTTCCTCAGCTCCATTCAGTGGCAACAATGTGGTATTTTTCCTCAGCTCCATCCAGTGGCCACAATGCAGTATTTTTCCTCAGCTCCATTCAGTGGCCACAATGTGGTATTTTTCCTCAGCTCCATTCAGTGGCCACAATGTGGTATTTTTCCTCAGCTCCATCCAGTCACCACAATGTGGTATTTTTCCTCAGCTCCATTCAGTGGCCACAATGCGGTATTTTTCCTCAGCTCCATTTAGTGGCCACAATGTGGTATTTTTCCTCAGCTCCATCTAGTGGCCACAATGCGGTATTTTTCATTGGCTCCATTCAGTAGCCACAATGCGGTATTTTTCCTCAGCTCCATTCAGTGGCCACAATGTGGTATTTTTCCTCAGCTCCATTAAGTGACCACAATGCGGTATTTTTCCTCAGCTCCATTCAGTGACCACAATGCAGTATTTTTCCTCAGCTCCATTCAGTAGCCACAATGCGGTATTTTTCCTCAGCTCCATTCAGTGGCCACAATTTTGTATTTTTCCTCAGCTCCATTCAGTGGCCACAATTTTGTATTTTTCCTCAGCTCCTTTCAGTGACCACAATGCGGTATTTTTCCTCAGCTCCATTCAGTGTCCACAATGTGGTATTTTTCCACAGCTCCATTCAGTGACCACAATGCGGTATTTTTCCTCAGCTCCATTCAGTAGCCACAATGCAGTATTTTTCCTCAGCTCCATTCAGTGGCCACAATGTGGTATTTTTCCTCAGCTCCATTCAGTGACCACAATGCGGTATTTTTCCTCAGCTCCATTCAGTGACCACAATGCAGTATTTTTCCTCAGCTCCATTCAGTAGCCACAATGTGGTATTTTTCCTCAGCTCCGCCCAGTGGCCACAATGTGGTATTTTTCCTCAGCTCCATTCAGTGGCCACAATGCGGTATTTTTCCTCAGCTCCATTCAGTGGCCACAATTTTGTATTTTTCCTCAGCTCCATTCAGTGGCCACAATTTTGTATTTTTCCTCAGCTCCATTCAGTGGCCACAATGTGGTATTTTTCCTCAGCTCCATTCAGTGACCACAATGTGGTATTTTTCCTCAGCTCCATCCAGTCACCACAATGTGGTATTTTTCCTCAGCTCCATTCAGTGGCCACAATGCGGTATTTTTCCTCAGCTCCATTCAGTGGCCACAATGTGGTATTTTTCCTCAGCTCCGCCCAGTGGCCACGATGTGGTATTTTTCCTCAGCTCCATTCAGTGGTCACAATGCGGTATTTTTCCTCAGCTCCATTCAGTGACCACAATGTGGTATTTTTCCTCAGCTCTGCCCAGTGGCAACGATGTGGTATTTTTCCTCAGCTCCATTCAGTGGCCACAATGCGGTATTTTTCCTCAGCTCCATTCAGTGGCCACAATGCGGTATTTTTCCTCAGCTCCATTCAGTGGCCACAATGCGGTATTTTTCCTCAGCTCTATTCAGTGACCACAACGTGGTATTTTTCCTCAGCTCCATTCAGTGGCCTCAATGCGGTATTTTTTCTCAGCTCCATTCAGTTACCACAACGTGGTATTTTTCCTCAGGTCCAGCTAGTGTCCACAATGTGGTATTTTTCCTCAGCTCCATCTAGTGGCTACAATGCGGTATTTTTCCTCAGCTCCATTCAGTTACCACAACGTGGTATTTTTCCTCAGGTCCATCCAGTGGCCACAATGCGGTATTTTTCCTCAGCTCCATCCAGTGGCCACAATGCGGTATTTTTCCTCAGCTCCATCCAGTGGCCACAATGCAGTATTTTTCCTCAGCTCCATCCAGGGACCACAATGTGGTATTTTTCCTCAGCTCCATCTAGTGGCCACAATGTGGTATTTTTCCTCAGCTCCATCCAGTGGCCACAATGCAGTATTTTTCCTCAGCTCCATTCAGTGGCCACAATGTGGTATTTTTCCTCAGCTCCATTCAGTGGCCACAATGCAGTATTTTTCCTCAGCTCCATTCAGTGGCCACAATGCGGTATTTTTCCTCAGCTCCATTCGGTGACCACAATGCGGTATTTTTCCTCAGCTCCATTCAGTGGCCACAATGCGGTATTTTTCCTCAGCTCCATCCAGTGGCCACAATGCGGTATTTTTCCTCAGCTCCATTCAGTGACCACAATGTGGTATTTTTCCTCAGCTCCGCCCAGTAGCCACAATGTGGTATTTTTCCTCAGCTCCATCTAGTGGCCACAATGTGATATTTTTCCTCAACTCCATTCAGTGGCCACAATGTGGTATTTTTCCTCAACTTCATTCAGTGGCCACAATGTGGTATTTTTCCTCAGCTCCATTCAGTGGCCACAATGTGGTATTTTTCCTCAGCTCCATTCAGTGGCCACAATGTGGTATTTTTCCTCAGCTCCGCCCAGTGACCACAATGTTGTATTTTTCCTCAGCTCCATCCAGTGGCCACAATGCAGTATTTTTCCTCAGCTCCATCCAGTGGCCACAATGCAGTATTTTTCCTCAGCTCCATCCAGGGACCACAATGTGGTATTTTTCCTCAGCTCCATCCAGGGACCACAATGTGGTATTTTTCCTCAGCTCCATTCAGTGGCCACAATGCGGTATTTTTCCTCAGCTCCATCTACTGGCCAAAATGTGGTATTTTTCCTCAGCTCCGCCCAGTGGCCACAATGAGGTATTTTTCCTCAGCTCCATTCAGTGGCCACAATGCGGTATTTTTCCTCAGCTCCATTCAGTGACCACAATGTGGTATTTTTCCTCAGCTCCATTCAGTGACCACAATGCGGTATTTTTCCTCAGCTCCATTCAGTGACCACAATGTGGTATTTTTCCTCAGCTCCATTCAGTGACCACAATGTGGTATTTTTCCTCAGCTCCATTCAGTGGCCACAATGCAGTATTTTTCCTCAGCTCCATTCAGTGGCCACAATGTGGTATTTTTCCTCAGCTCCATTCAGTGGCCACAATGCGGTATTTTTCCTCAGCTCCATTCGGTGACCACAATGTGGTATTTTTCCTCAGCTCCATTCAGTGGCCACAATGTGGTATTTTTCCTCAGCTCCATTCAGTGGCCACAATGCGGTATTTTTCCTCAGCTCCGCCCAGTAGCCACAATGTGATATTTTTCCTCAGCTCCATCTAGTGGCCACAATGTGGTATTTTTCCTCAACTCCATTCAGTGGCCACAATGTGGTATTTTTCCTCAACTCCATTCAGTGGCCACAATGCAGTATTTTTCCTCAGCTCCATCTACTGGCCAAAATGTGGTATTTTTCCTCAGCTCCGCCCAGTGGCCACAATGTGGTATTTTTCCTCAGCTCCATTCAGTGGCCACAATGCGGTATTTTTCCTCAGCTCCATTCAGTGACCACAATGTGGTATTTTTCCTCAACTCCATTCAGTGACCACAATGTGGTATTTTTCCTCAACTCCATTCAGTGGCCACAATGCAGTATTTTTCCTCAGCTCCATCTACTGGCCAAAATGTGGTATTTTTCCTCAGCTCCGCCCAGTGGCCACAATGCGGTATTTTTCCTCAGCTCCATTCAGTGGCCACAATGCAGTATTTTTCCTCAGCTCCATTCAGTGGCCACAATGCAGTATTTTTCCTCAGCTCCATTCAGTGGCCACAATGTGGTATTTTTCCTCAGCTCCATCTAGTGGCCACAATGCGGTATTTTTCCTCAGCTCCATTCAGTGGCCACAATGCGGTATTTTTCCTCAGCTCCATTCAGTGGCCACAATGTGGTATTTTTCCTCAGCTCCATTCAGTGGCCACAATGTGGTATTTTTCCTCAGCTCCATTCAGTGGCCACAATGTAGTATTTTTCCTCAGCTCCATCTAGTGGCCACAATGTGGTATTTTTCCTCAGCTCCATTCAGTGGCCACAATGCAGTATTTTTCCTCAGCTCCATTCAGTGGCCACAATGCGGTATATATTCCTCAGCTTTATTTAGTGACCACAATGCGGTATATATTCCTCAGCTTTATTTAGTGACCACAATGCGGTATATATTCCTCATTCATACTGCTTTTACTTCTCAATGAATAACATTCGATCTACAGGAAATAGCGTCTGAGAACGTTCGATTTTTTTGCCACATTCCCACAGAACAAATTTACATGCAGTTTCAATGGATGGACAGCTAGGTGATTTTTTTTAAATACTCCCTAAACAGTGGTGAGCTTTTTTTCCCCTTGAACTGAATGTTCTGATCCCCTGTGAAATACAAATGGTTGCAGTGTTAGTTTATTCCTATAATTCCATGTTGTCATCGCCTGCGCTGTTTTATTTAGTTACTGTTCTGTCCTTACTTCCCCTTTTTGTCTCTGAAATATCACTGCGTGTTCTATCTCTTCATCTGACAACATATGGGGACCGGAAGCAACACGACTCCCATACATAAACCTCAGATAAACATATTTTTTTGTACACTTTTTTTGTAATGTTGTACCTACACAATATCTTATAATATATTATTATAGATAATAATAATAATAATAATAAAAAATTAATAATAAATAATAATATAATAATAAATAATGTATTCATATAGCAAATAAAAATTAATAAATTAATAATAAATAATATATTAAATTAATTATTATTATTATACAGGATTTATATAGCGCCAACAGTTTGCGCAGCGCTTTACAATAAAGAAGGGACAAAGTACAATTACAATACAGTTCAATACAGAAGGAATAGGAGGGCCCTGATCGTAGAGCTTACAATCTAAAGAATTAATACTAAATAATAATAATAACAACAATAACAATAAGGAGAATTATTATTATTACTAAATAATAATAATAAATCATATATTATTATAAAAATTAATAATTTAATAGTAAATAATATATAAATGAATATTAAATAATCATAATAATTAAAGCGACATTAAAGCTTTATTTTTTTTTTTAGTTAAAACGTACAAACATCTCATATTTCCCTTTTTAGCAGCCCCAATCCTCTTCTGGGGTCCCCCGCCAACACGCCAGGTTCCTCCTCTTTGGCAAGCTGCTTTCCATGGGGGCACCTGTGTACGATTGCTCCGGGGTGAGAAGATTGAGGGAACGCTTCCTTTTGCCTGTAGCAGGTGGATGATATCATCTCTCAAGGATGGCTTTTTAATGATAAAAGGTGGAGCTTTTCTGAAAGATGATACCATCGCCTGTTATAAGGCAGGAATCAATGAATTCAGAATAAAGTTAATGACAGGTCTACTCTAAGGGACCTGCCAAGTCTACAACCGGCTAGTGGCAGAGAAACTGTACTTGGTACTCGCATCCCTCTCAAATTCCTATGGCAGGAGGACCTCAGGGGCGTGTCCAATCAGCCCAACCCCTAATCATATGACATAGGGATGTGACAGGTCCGCCTATAAGGAGCCAGAAACTTCACAATTTGAGAAGAGAGGGGAATTTTTTGTTGTTGTTGTATGAAATGTCATTGCTTTTTATTTGTAGAATGTTTGACAGCCTGAATATATTATTTATCTTTTTTTTAGCATATTTTAGAAAAACCTTGTCATCAATAATTCTCATCAATGATTTAGGTATTTTGGGAAGATGGAATCATGTCGGGGTACCGTCACCCAAAAAGCACCGCCTTGGACTGCCTTCTCAGCTCCTTCCAAATGACCAATGAAACTGTGAACATCTGGACCCACTTCCTTCCAACATGGTGAGCCCAGGAGGCCTGTGTAGGCACTGAGTACAAATCTCCTATAGTATGTCTGCAGTTTCTGACCATCTCATGTAGCATGTCCACAGTCTGTGACCATCTATTGTAGTCTGTCTGCAGTCTGTAACCATCTCCTGTACTATGTCTGCAGTCTCTGACCATCTCCTGTAGTATGTCTGCAGTCTCCAACCATCTCCTGTAGTATGTCTGCAGTCTCTGACCATCTCCTGCAGTATGTCTGCAGTCTCTGACCATCTCATGTAGTAGGTCTGCAGTCTCTGACCATCTCCTGTACTATGTCTGCAGTCTCTGACCATCTCCTGTAGTATGTCTGCAGTCTCTGACCATCTCCTGTAGTATGTCTGCAGTCTCTGACCATCTCCTGTAGTATGTCTGATGTCTCTGACCATCTCTTGTACTATGTTTACAGTCTCTCAACATCTCCTGTAGTATGTCTGCAGTCTCTGACCATCTCCTGTAGTATGTCTGCAGTCTCTGACCATCTCCTGTAGTATGTCTGCAGTCTCTGACCATCTCCTGTAGTATGTCTGCAGTCTCTGACCATCTCCTGTAGTAGTTCTGATCTCCTGTAGTCTCTGACCCTCTCTTGTACTATGTCTGCAGTCTCTCACCATCTCCTGTATCATGTTTGCAGTCTCTTACCATCTCCTGTAGTATGTCTGCAGTCTCTCACCATCTCCTGTATCATGTCTGCAGTCTCTGACTATTTCCTGTAGTATGTCTGCAGTCTCTGACCATCTCCTGTACTATGTCTGCAGTCTCTGACCCTCTCTTGTACTATGTCTGCAGTCTCTCACCATCTCCTGTATCATGTTTGCAGTCTCTAACCATCTCCTGTAGTATGTCTGCAGTCTCTCACCATCTCCTGTAGTATGTCTGCAGTCTCTGACCATCTCCTGTAGTATGTCTGCAGTCTCTGACCATCTCCTGTAATATGTCTACAGTCTCTGACCATCTCCTGTAATATGTCTGCAGTCTCTGACCATATCTTGTAGTAATACATATAGCCCCAGATGTCAGCGAATGTGTATGAGGACTCCTACATCTAGTAGGTTGACTATCGCTGATCTGAGGTCTGGACTGTATAGGTAATGATGGATTAGTAAGTGGTGTCCCCCATTCTGTGTGTCCAGGTATTTCCTGTGGAGGTTCCTCCTGCTCTCATACACACTGGACTTTGTCGGGGACCCGTACAATTGGCCCCTCCTGGTTTACATGATGCTGATCTGCCTTTACCCCTTCACCTCCAGCTTTGCCCACACCTTCAGTAGTATGTCCGCCCATGCCCGCCATATCTGCTACTTCCTGGACTACGGAGCCCTCAGTCTCTACAGCCTGGGTAGGTACCGGACTGGTCCTTGTTCGTTTCTCAGGTAAGTAGTCATTGCCTATTCTTTTATAGTCATTTTATTCCATTTAATGGATATTTTAGTACTCATGGACAATAGTCTTGTTCTATTTCCCTAATATGCTCTATCCCCGTAGGCTGTGCCTTTACCTATGGGGCCTACGTCATGCCTGACCGCTGGGTGAACGGCACCCTGCACCGATATTATGTCCCCATCGCAGCCTTCAATACCTTCATCTGCACTGGTCTATCCTGCTACTCCCGGTATGTACTTCTACTGACCACACTTTGACAGCATTGCCATCATTCTACCTGTGTGGTCAAGTCACATTTTAGGGTAACCCCCCAAAAACACATTCCCCCCAGTACCACCGCTTCTTCTTCAGTGGCTTCTTTGATGGGTAGTGAACCTCATTACCGGGACAGGTTCTTCCAGCACCCCATGAAAGGATACAGAACTGAGGCCCCCCCCCCCCTTAATGCACGCCATAGAACCTTGTGCCCATTCTTTGCCCCCTTGCTCCATTTGTCAATGGTTGGCATGGAGTGTGTACTGCCCCTGCATGGCCAATCGCTTGCTTTCTTGCGACTAGAAGGTAGTTGCACATGCGCGGTGTGTTTTTGTGTAAGCTGTGGGCAGATGGGGTGGGGAGCAGGTATGTTGGAGCACAACATGACAACAGTAGCTGTCAGAGCAGACATGAAACTGCAGTCCCTGGTTGCTAACCACTGATCTGGAGCTTCCAGGCGGTGAGAGGGTGCCCTCCCCTACTGCAGCCCCTGGTTGCTAGCCACTGATATGGAGCTTGCATGCGGTGAGGGTGCGCCCTCCCCTACTGCAGCCCCTGGTTGCTAGCCACTGATATGAAGCTTGCATGCAATGAGGAGGTGCCCTCCCCTACTGCAGCCCTTGTTTGCTAGTCACTCTTATGGAGCTTGCATGCAATGAGGGTGAGCCCTCCCCTACTGCAGCCCCTGGTTGCTAGCCACTGATATGAAGCTTGCATGCATTGAGTAGGTTCCCTCCCCTACTGCAGCCCATATTTGCTAGTCACTGATATGGAGCGTGCATGCAATGAGGAGGTGCCCTCCCCTACTGCAGCTTATGGTTGATAGTCACTGATCTGGAGCCTGCATGTGGTGAGAGTGCGACCTCCCCTACTGCAGCCCCTGGTTGCTAGTCACTGATATGGAGCTTGCATGCAATGAGGAGGTGCCCTCCCCTACTGCAGCCCTTGTTTGCTAGTCACTGATATGGAGCTTGCATGCAATGAGGAGGTGCCCTCCCCTGTTGCAGCCTCTAGTTGATAGTCACTGATCTGGAGCTTGCATGTGCTGAGGAGGTGCCCTCCCCTACCGTAGCCCCTGGTTGGTAGCCACTGATCTGAAGTTTGCTCCCTACACCAATCTGTATGACTATCTCCTACTCTGTCCACATTTCGACCATCCCTGAAAACCCATCTCTTCAGAGAAGCCTATCCTGTCCCCAAGTAACAACTGTACTTTTATTTTATCCATCAGCTCACCCCCCACAGCTATTACCTTTTGTATCTCTTGACCCTCCCTCTTAGATTGTAAGCTCTAACGAGCAGGGCCCCCCTGATTCCTACTGTATATTGTAATTGTACTGTCTGCCCTCTTGTTGTAAAGTGCTGAGCAAACTGTTGGTGCTATATAAATCCTTTGTATTAATAATAATAACCCTGGGCTGCCCCTTCTGCCCACCCCTTGCCCTGATGTACCTACTCTTGAGTCCTTCTCTTCTTGTACAGTGCACTTTTTTTACTGAGCCAAGGTAAAGAGCCAAGTATTCGGGATTGAACCAATGACATCATGGGGTGGCCATTTTGTTAGGGAACCAATCAATTACATATGCACATAAAAATGTCTATGTAAACGAAATATGTATACTAAATATATAATATGTAAATATATAGTATGTATATAATATGTATAGTCTGCATGGAATAATAATATATCATAATATATAATAATATATAATATTAATTATAATATGTGTATAATAATATGTATAACTAAATATGTATCACTTTATTTACCTAACCCTGTTTAATGCTGTCCAAATCATGTGGTAATGCAGTGGGTTGGTGGTTAGAACTTCTACCATGCAGCAGTGGAGTCCTTAGTTTGAACCCTGGACAGGATGCTGTCTGCATGGAGTTTGCATGTTCTCACTGTGCTTGCATGGGTTCCAAAGACATTCCGGCAGGTGATTGGCCTTAGTATATGTGTTAAATGTGTTATCCAACTCTGTGTGCCAATCCCAATTTAAGCAAGTTTGAGGAAAGATCTAGTGCCCCTCCTCGTAGAAAAATTTGCCAAATTTTTATGGAAATGGTTCTCAAACATATCAGACAAGTTGCCCAAATAGCTGGCTCATAGAATGCTGATTGCACTAACTGATCTACAGATAGCCACAAGAGGTCTCCCATAATTTTGTGAGTGTCTGTTGATTTGTACATGAATAAAAAGTTGGATGGACCATTAAGAGAACTAAGATCTTATTATGCCATGTCTCATTCACCAACAGATTCCTGGAAGTAGACCGGCCAGTGCTAAGTAAAGTTCTGCGCACAGTGGCTTTTGTACACCCCTTCGTCTTTGACAACATCCCTCTCTTTTACCGGGTGAGTTGTCCATTTTTAGGTAAAAGCATCTAGTGGAGTTGCTTGGGTTGAGCGATGTCACCAAAACTCCCGTGGGCTTGGACTTTTCTTTGTGTTGTATCTTGAGAAGTCCAGGAACTGATGGCTTCTCGGAAGTAGTCACCTTTAAGAAGAGCTTGTCGGTCTATTCTGAACCAGTGAGTGGCCATTTTATTCTCCATCATTAAACAGACAGATAGGTTGCCAAAGCCCATAAAGACTTTATTTTATCAAGGTCGCGATATGGCTAGTATTAGTTAGTCACACTCAGCTAGACTTGTTCTGTAATGTTGAAGGCATCTTAATGTTCATTCAAGTAGCCATTCAAATGGATTATAAGAGGTGTATAAGAGGCCATCTACTCCAAACTTGGACAACCATCCCTAAACAAAGGTGGGGCCTTTAACGTCTTCTGCCACCCATATATATAATGACTTTTTCATATTTTTACCCCAGCACTTTGACATTTATTCACACTTTTAACCATGTAACTCAGCAATCAACACCTATCCCAGATGCAAGGAACTATGGTGATTGGATTATGTGAATTAGAATAAGGTGTCCACTGTCTTATCAAACTTTTACACCACTTATCATGTTCTTGGACTAGAAACATCTGCCTTTACACATTTGATGACACCATGGTTATAGGAGTAAGGTGACTGGGTTACTGGTGTGGGAATAAACACTGGGGTATGTTCTTCAAATGTATTTGAACTGAGGTATACCCTTGGATGAGCTATGGAACATCTTCCACATTGCAGAATAAGTCCAGCTGAACGTGAATAAATACTACAAGTGAGAGTTTGCTACAGCTGACAACTTCATATCTCTTCAATTTTCTTGGTTCCAAAGGCGATCTTCCTCCTTTATGATGGACCAAACTTAGTCTGATGGTTCCTTCAGAGAAACTAATATCTCTTCTTTAAATGAAAGGTTGTACTCACTCGGAATCAATAATTCAGTGTTTGGTGGATGGTGGAGAGTTGAACCCCCTGACAGTTTCCTCTGCCTCTAAGGGACCTTATTTGTGGGATCTCGGAGAGGAGTTGGACCTTTTAACTAAATTTGCTCCTACAGCTTTAACGTCTCTTGATGATATGTCCTCTGTCCACCTCCTACAGCTCCTTTTCTGCTACGGAGAAGGTTGCAACTGGAATGAAGCCATCCCTCTTCATCTTTATCACCTCTTCTTTGCTTTCTGGACCGGTTTCCTCTTTGCTTCTCATCTCCCCGAACGTTTGGCCCCTGGTCGCTTTGACTATTTTGGTAAGATTTCCTCAAAATAGAAGAGTTTTGAAAAGATCAGTTGTGAAGTAGCTTAATTCATTAGGAAAACTGTTTGTTGGAATAATATTTTTTTTTTTGTTTCCTTAATTTAAAATTACACTCCCTTGCAGGTCACAGTCACCAGCTCTTCCACATTTGTGCCGTCATGGGGACCCATTTCCAGATGGAAGCGGTGCTGACCGACCAATTGTCTCGCAAGGCTTGGCTCAGCTTATACTACGAGACAGACTCGCTGGCAATTACTTTGGGCGTCGCAGCCACTTCGGTGATAGGAAACATCATGCTCATCTGTTTCTTCACAGCGACTTTGCTCTGGTCGCCTCAAGCCAACTCCATTCTCCAAATTAACATCCCAGGAGAGGCTAAAGCCAAGGAGCATTGACCATACTACTACCCCACCCAAGAACATTGGAGACGTTCTCTTGTCTGCACGGCCAGTCCTCATCTCAGCATTACCAGCCATAGGGGTCCCCCCACCTTCTCAGCCTCAGGGGCCAATCTTCTAAGCTCATTTCTTTTCGAGATGACGCATATATTTCATTTTCTAAAAAAAAAAAAAAGAGCAGTGCCATGTATAACTTCCACCAATTTTGTATTTGATAACCTACTTTCGCCTTAGCTAAATTCAATCCTCAAACTTAATTTGAGAGATTGACTTTGAACCCAACTCAATGGAAGAATGCAGTCATATCCAAACCCAATTCATTGGAAGAATGCAGTTATATCCAAACCCAATTCATTGGATGAATGCAGTCATATCCAAAACCAATTAATTGGATGAATGCAATCATATCCAAACCCAATTCAATGGATGAATGCAGTCATATCCAAACCCAATTCAATGGATGAATGCAGTCATATCCAAACCCAACTCAATGGAAGAATGCAGTTATATCCAAACCCAACTCATTGGATGAATGCAGTTATATCCAAACCCAATTCATTGGATGAATGCAGTCATATCCAAAACCAATTCATTGGATGAATGCAGTCATATCCAAACCCAACTCAATGGAAGAATGCAGTTATATCCAAACCCAACTCAATGGAAGAATGCAGTTATATCCAAACCCAATTCATTGGATGAATGCAGTCATATCCAAACCCAATTCAATGGATGAATGCAGTCATATCCAAACCCAATTCATTGGATGAATGCAGTCATATCCAAACCCAACTCATTGGATGAATGCAGTTATATCCAAACCCAATTCATTGGATGAATGCAGTCATATCCAAACCCAATTCAATGGATGAATGCAGTCATATCCAAACCCAATTCATTGGATGAATGCAGTTATATCCAAACCCAATTCAATGGATGAATGCAGTTATACCCAAACCCAATTCATTGGATGAATGCAGTTATATCCAAACCCAATTCAATGGAAGAATGCAGTTATATCCAAACCCAATTCATTGGATGAATGCAGTTATATCCAAACCCAATTCATTGGAAGAATGCAGTTATATCCAAACCCACTTCAATAGATGAATGCAGTCATACCCAAACCCAATTCAATGGAAGAATGCAGTCATACCCAAACCCACGTAAGAAGGTAACTTAACCCAAACCCATACTGACGTAAGTAG
>BLSH010296003.1:240866-251050 GCA_018402905.1 Glandirana rugosa
TCGCAAAGGAATTAGGACAAGGTTCATAAAAAATGAGTACATTCACGTTAAAATTATTTTGACACAAGAATTTATGTTGTACGAAGTTATAAAATTGCACTTACATGAGTAAAAAATACTTGGAACAGGATTAAGGAAACGCTGGTCCCCCATTGTGCTTTCCAGCCCGACCAGAAGTTCAGTCGCGTCCGACGCGTTTTGTCATCAATATGCAATGTCCTCAGGAGCACACTGAGATGTATTTTTTAATGGATTTTTGATTGGGGATCTAGTATAATTTGGTGCAAGAGCTGTTTTATCATTTATCATTTTATCTTTTTACAACTGTCTTGTGTTTGGAATAGCAGCTGCACATTTATATTATTTTATTGACATAGTGAGTTAAAGGCGCAGGTGTAATTCTTATTGTATGAATCAGTGATTTAGGTCATGGCTATAAGGCCTGTGTCTGGTCACAAAACTGTGCCCCTGAAAATCTGCCATGACCCACTGATAAATATTCAGCAATCAATCTTACCACCTTGGTGACAACGAGCCTTAAAAGACCATCCACAAGTGCATTCAATGTAGTGATTTTGAAAAAATCATCTCAAGAGATTTTCAGTTGTGCAATAATGCAATGACAACCATAGGAAGCTGAGGGCCGTGTGACGTCAAAGCCCTAAATCAGTTGTTTTCAGATGGACAGGGTGTTGAGGATGGAGCTACCATATCTGCTCATAGAACTGATTATATATCTGTAGGAGCTCCTCCATAGACTCTACCTAAGGTATCTGATAAGGGTTTGGGCCTTATACAGCCATTGAATGTCCTGTGGAAGTTAATTTGCTGGGGGCTGTACATTACAGAACCCTCATTTTAAATAAACCGAAAGATCTGAATGATTTCCTGGAGAACCTCCAAAGCTGAACACCGGGCAGATAAAAAAAAGACACAAATTATTGCAGCTTTGTAGTCAATAAAACATCATTAGGGGGTCTATATATTAAAAAAATGAGCGTGTGAATACCTCAAGCGTTCACACAACCATCACTAATAATCACTGTATTCTCTCTAATGTATTTCTTTCCTATGATCAACTCCATCTAGTGGCCATAATGTGGTATTTTCCTGAAATACTGATAATAGGAAATATACATACAGTATTAGAAACAATATAGGGATTATTTATGATGACTATGCAAACTGAGGCATTCACCCAGCCATTTTTTTTATAAATATTTATTTTTGCAAGCAGTGTTAGCCGCTGAATTTTTCAGCCTCTTGCAATCCACTGTACAGCAGAGCTGAGACTGGGAGAAGAAGAAGCAGAAAGAGCTAATCAACTCTGCTCTTGTGCTAACGAGGAACATGCTGATAGAAGGAGACATAAAACACCTTGATAGGTAAAACAGCTCCCATATGTGTATTTAGTCTGCGTATATAGCTGTTTGCCCGGAGTTCAGCTTTAAGCAATGGAAATTTGGAGTAAGTGGTAACTTTTTGGTTTTTTGGTTATACTCTTGGCGAGCCTAATAATTACCTTTTCTTTTGTTAGTTCTACGGTGAGAACAAAGTATAGGATTTTGGGCATGGGTAGATGTTGGTGGGATGTATTACTCACTGACCCTTGAACCTCTTGGGTAGGGTAATCAAAAAAGGGTCAATGAGGTCCTGCTGGATGTACAAGTAGAACCGCATAATAAAATACTGTATCTCCCTTCCAGGGTTCCTAAGGGATCTAAGGAGCCGGGTTCCTCTTTGTAACATCTACTGAAACCGAAAGAACTGATTATTAGCCTGGTCTGTCTATTAACCTTGTTTTGACTTGCCGGGAGGGGATTTTAGCAGCTGTTTGGATGGCCAGTGGACGTCCAGTACCACCCTGGGCCTCAAAAGAGGAAAATATTTGTCAGTAAATCCGCAGTGGGGAGGAGGAGGAGAGCTAGTTTAGGGTCACGGAATGTTCAGAAGTGGATATGGAAAATGGATTGTGTGGGATTGCGGTTGGCCGGTCTGGGCTGGCCTACATTAACCCTTTCATGGTTTGGTGTATGGCAAGCTCGCAGTCACACGAAGGGTTAGACCGGATGTTTTCGGATAAGTAGGTTTGTCTATTTGTATGTGAGATGTAGAAGAAAATTAGAAGGATCTTTGTTTTGGGGGAATAGGCGGAAAGGGATTTTCTGTTGTTGAAGTAATTTCCTGTATATCTAGGCACCTGAACAAATACTGTAAATTGATAGTCTATTACTTGTGTGAGCACCTTATCATCTAATGCAGGGGTTCTCAACTACAGTCCTCGGGACCCACCAACAGGCCAGATTTTAAGTATTACCTTGGGGAGATGCAGACTAGCATACTGCAATCACTGAGCAGCAAATGATATCACCTGTGATGTATTTCAGTTATCCTGCAAACCTGACCTGTTAGTGGGTCCTGAGGACCGGAGTTGAGAACCACTGATCTAATGTAACCTACAGATTTCAGGTGGTCAGAAAGGTTTTGATGTTTTTGGTACAGGGTGATACAGAACAATATCAAGGGTGACTGGTTCTGTGCCCTAGAGCTAACTATTGATTGAGGCCCAGGGGGTCAAATTAAAGCAGACCTACAGTCAACGCTGAAGCTTATCCAGTTTGGCCCCTCCTTCTGCCTTGTCACTGTATGCAGTGAAAGAGTTGTTTAGTGCTCGCCTGTCCTCAAGAAATTGCTCCTCAAAGATTTCTTTGGGGGCACGTGGGTCCCAAGACATTAGCCAAGTGGTTTCTACCAAAAAGGCTTGGTATGTGGCCTTCAGGCAAAGCTCATGGCTTATTGTGTGGCCTTCAGGCAAAGGCAGCCAAGCCATGTGGTTTCCACCAAAAGGGCTTATTGTGTGGCCTTCAGGCAAAGCCAGCCAAGCCATGTAGCCTCCACCAAAATGGCTTGGTGTGTGGCCTTCAGGCAAAGCCCATGGGTTTCCACCAAAAGGGCTTATTGTTTGACCTTCAGGCAAAGCCAGCCAAGCCATGTGGTTTTCACCAAAAGGGCTTATTGTGTGGCCTTCAGGCAAAGCCAGCCAAGCCATGTGGTTTTTACCAAAATGGCTTGGTGTGTGGCCTTCAGGCAAAGCAAGCCATAACATGTGGTTTCCCAAGCCATGTGTTTTCCACCAAAAGGGCTTGGTGTGTGGCCTTCAGGCAAAGCCAACCAAGCCATGTGGTTACCACCAAAAGGGCTTGGCGTGTGGCCTTCAGGCAAAGCCAGCCATACCATGTGGTTTCCTCTAAAAGGGCTTATTGTGTGGCTTTCAGGCAAATCCAACCAAGCCATGTGGTTACCACCAAAAGGGCTTGGTGTGTGGCCTTCAGGCAAAGCCAGCCAAACCCATGTGGTTTCCACTAAAAGGGCTTATTGTGTGGCCTTCAGACAAAGCCAGTCAAGCCATGTAGCCTCCACCAAAATGAGCTTGGTGTGTGGCCTTCAGGCAAAGCCAGCCAATCAGCGGAGGTCAAGTCCCCTGTAGAAGTTGCTAATCCCAGCTCGAGCTTGCTCTGAAAGTGGATGAGCACTGGCTGGGGAATTAGCCACTTAGCCCTTGCTAAAAGGGCTTGACCTGTGGCTTTTAGGCGAAACCATTTAATCAGTGGTAGTCGTGTGACCAATGCCTCCAATGTCCAGCCCATAGTCATGTGTTTGCTATAGTTGTTTGATGTTCAAACCCAACCAGCAGCTCTGCCTGAGCCCTGCCTTCCCCTTCATTGGAAATCATATCTGAATTACCAAAACCAGCAACATCGAAATGGGTAAACAAATGGTTTTACTATATCTATGGCAACAGGGCGGCAGGAAACAACAGGAAGAGGAAACAAGCCAGACTTACATATTTCCCCATCATACTTGTGCTAATATGCATTCACTGGATCATTAGTATATTGTTGCAAATGCCGAAAAGTTTTACGGATGAAGGTCTCATGGCTGAATATTGAGCAATAAAGGACCTGTTTCGGGTCTCTGTCTTTGATTAAGACACTTTTCCATGGTCAAATACCTCTAACCTTAGTTTAGTACACTCCCCTTCTGCGACTTTCACATAAGGTATTGCTTTGTTTTTGTGGTTTCAAGTAACCTGAAGGAGGAAATGTCCTTTAAAAATGTTGCAATCTGCTTGCCAGACAGAGCAAGCCTGTGAAATCAGAACCAACGTTTTGCAAGAACCTGGCGTGGGTGTTTAGATGGATGGGGTGGCTCAATCCGTGCAACCGTGGTGCTCAATAATAAATAGCAATAATGTTTAACAGAACTAGCTACCAAATCTGCCTTATAACACCCAAATCACAGGCGGTCAGTCACTGCCTTTTCAGAACTATAACTCCCAGCAGGTGCCTGCTGAGCCTTGTAGTTCCAAAAGAGTTGATCTAAAGCAGAGGCTTGGGTTTGAAAGGTGTATATTGCCCTCTGGTGCCAACTTGTGGCCAAAACTACAAACTGCACATGCTTACTATACATTTGTTGCCATCTTGTGGTCAAAATGTATAATGGCTGTTATCAATGGTGTGTGTGTGGTGCCATCTTGTGGTAAAAATAGGGTACTGTCATTTCTTGTTTGAGCGCGTACTGGAATATATAGCAATAAAAAAATATGACTGCACACTTCCATTGCTCCATAAGCATGAAACATTATTATATTGCTATGATTATGATGCTAACTGCTGCTGAACATCATGTGGTTGTACACGGCGCTGCTCTAGCTTGAAAATCCTCAGTTTTCCTATAATAGTATAAAAATGCTGCTCTTATATTATTATCAACAAGATAAAAAAAAAAGAATACCTAACCCCTTTATCTGCAGGTAATACTAGATCGTTCTGTGCAAATAGAAGATATTATAAGCTAAATACCTTTTTATTTTTAGAACTTGTTTTTTATTCTCGATCATCCATATCGCGATTATGTGCCTTCACCTTACCGAGCTTCGTTGAATGTATTTTTGTTTCTAAGTACTAACTGCAAAAAAAAGAGATTTTATTTTTCCGTCAGCCATGATGTAATTTTTTCTATTAACTGTACTAACAGTTTGATTTTTTTTAATGAAACCTGTTTTTGTATGATTTTATGTTTTTATAATGTTTTAGTGGGGGGGGGGGGGGGTCTGTTTGGGGTCTGTTTCAAAAGTCATTTTTATGGGGTACATTCCACAGTTTGTCCTTTTTATAACCTCCCTCTTTTTATCATAATATGCATTAATTATTGCAAAATCTATATGGGGAATATATATACACAGTATATACATACATACAGTATATACAATGATATATATATATATATATATACAGTATCTCACAAAAGTCAGTTAGTGCAGGCAGTGCAAGAATATATATATGTACCTTAAATGGTATACAGTATCTCACAAAAGTAAGCACACCCCTCACATTTTTGTAAATATTTTATTCTATCTTTTCATGTGACAACACTGAAGAAATGACACTTTGCTACAATGTAAAGTAGTGAGTGTACAGCTTGTATAACAGTGTAAATGTGCTGTCCCCTCAAAATAACTCAACACACAGCCATTAATGTCTAAACTGCTGGCAACAAAAGTGAGTACACCCCTAAGTGAAAATGTCCAAATTGGGCCCAAAGTGTCAATATTTTGTGTGGCCACCATTATTTTCCAGCACTGCCTTAACCCTCTTGGGCATGGAGTTCACCAGAGCTTCACAGGTTGCCACTGGAGTCCTCTTCCCCTCCTCCATGAAGACATCACGGAGCTGGTGGATGTTAGAGGCCTTGCGCTCCTCCACCTTCTGTTTGAAGATGCCCCACAGATGTTCAAGAGGGTTTAGGTCTGGAGACGCTTGGTCAGTCCATCACCTTTACCCTCAGCTTCTTTGGCAAGGCAGCGGTCGCCTTGGAGATGTGTTTGGGGTCGTTATGTTGGAATACTGCCCTGTGGCCCAGTCTCCGAAGGGAGGGGATCATGCTCTGCTTCAGTATGTCACAGTAAATGTTGGCATTCATGGTTCCCTCAATGAACTGAAGCTCCCCAGCGCCGGCAGCACTCATACAGCCCCAAACCATGACACTCCCACCACCATGCTTGACTGTAGGCAAGGCACACTTGTCTTTGTTCTCCTCACCTGGTTGCTGCCACACACGTTTGACAACATCTGAACTAAATAAGTTTATCTGGGTCTCATCAGACCACAGGGCATGGTTTCAGTAATCCATGTCCTTAGTCTGCTTGTCTTCAGCAAACTGTTTGCAGGCTTTCTTGTGCATCATCTTTAGAAGTGGCTTCCTTCTGGGACGACAGCCATGCAGACCAATTTGATGCAGTGTGCGGCGTATGGTCTGAGCACTGACAGGCTGACCCCCCACCCCTTCAACCTCTGCAACAATGCTGGCAGCACTCATACGTCTATTTCCCAAAGACAACCTCTGGATATGACACTGAGCACTGCACTCAACTTCTTTGGTCGACCATGGAGAGGCGCTGTTCTGAGTGGAACCTGTCCTGTTTAACCGCTGTATGGTCATGGCCTCCACGCTGCAGCTCAGTTTCAGGGTCTTGGCAATCTTCTTATAGCCTAGGCCATCTTTATGTAGAGCAACAATTCTTTTTTTCAGATCCTCAGAGAGTTCTTTGCCATGAGGTGCCATGTTGAACTTCCATTGACCAGTATGAGAGAGTGAGAGCGATAACACCAAATATAACACGCCTGCTCCTCATTCATACCTGAGACCTTGTAACACTAACTAGTCACATGACATCAGGGAGGGAAAGTGGCTTAATTGGGCTTAATTTGGACATTTTCCCTTAGGGGTGTACTCGCTTTTGTTGCCAGCGGTTTAGACATTAATGGCTGTGTGTTGAGTTATTTTGAGGGGACAGTAAATTTACACTGTTATACAAGCTGTACACTCACTACTTTACATTGTAGCAAAGTGTCATTTCTTCAGTGTTGTCACATGAAAAGATAGAATAAAATATTTACACAAATGTGAGAGGTGTACTGACTTTTGTCAGATACTGTATCTATATACATATATATATATATAGATACAGTATTGTTGTGTGCCCCATAAGACATTGCAAGACTTCAACAGCCACAGGCATGGCTCCCAGGGGCAGAGGCATTATGGGATTTGTGTTATATCACTAAATAATAAAAAGCAACAGGGCATATACAAAATAAAGAGATGGGCTCACCATGGGTTTAGGGGTGCGGTCATAATAACCGTAAACAGTACAATTGCAACACAGACTTGGAGAAGTCTTAAAAAGAAGGGGGTTACCATAACAGGACCAAGCAGTTGACAATTTATGTGTAAAATACAGTTACGAAACTATAATTCAAGAAAAATAGCCACCTTCACCCTTCTTCAATTAAAAACGACAACGTTATCATACAGGGCCAGCTCTACCACTAGGCGGAGTAAGCGGCCGCCTAGGGCGCACTGCCGCCTAGGGCACCTGGCCACTGTTGATCTGTCACTGGCTGCTCTTCGTTGATTCATGTAAAAACTGACTGAGATAATGAGATTGTATTATCACATGACATTTGCAAATGTGTATAGAAATAGTGACTGATCTGCCAATTACCCCCCTCTCTGCCCCCACCCCCCATGAGGCTGTATTTGAAGGGCATAGGTGAGGCTGTATTTGATGGGCACAGGTGAGGCTGTATTGATTGGCGCTGGTGAGGCTGCATTTGGTTGGCGCTGATCAGGCTGCATTTGATTGGCGCTGATAAGGCTGGGCAGGGAAAAGGGGGTGTGGTCAGGGGTGGAGCCCGGGGGGGTTGAAAAAATGAGGTTTCGCCTAGGATGTCAAAAATCCTTGCACCAGCCCTGTTATCATACAAGCACCGGACAGCAGCTGCTCACACACCTCCACCCGCACAGTCCATAGGCTTCTACGCAAATCTAGAGGATACCCTCAAATTATACAGAGCCAGAGGACTACTCCATCATATCCCCCAATGGGTTCAAACCAAGCCTGCATGGCTTATAAACGGTTTAAACAACAGTACAAAAATGTACAATTAAAGGAATTAGAGGGTGTCTTATGGACTTTGTAGATGGATGTTTGTGAGCAGCTGCTGTCCAGTGCTTGTATGACAAAATTGTCATTTTTAATTGGGGAAGGGTGGTTAATTTTCTTGAATTAGGATTTTGTAACTATTTTATCCAATAAATTATCATTAGTCAAACCGCTTGGTCCTCTTATGGTAAACCCTTCTTTTTTTGGACTTCTCTAAGTCCGTGTTGCAATTGATTTGAGTTATATGTCCAAAACAAAAATTGCAGACTGTTTATAATATTTGAATATACACCGAATATAGGTGCCACTTTCTCAGAATTCCTAGGGGCACCCCAAACTCGACCATACAAACTAGTGCCTAGTATTCCACAGTAAAGCTTTAAATGTTTCTGCTGCTTTTAAAAAAGATGGTTGTCTGACTGTACTTGCAAGTTGCAGCAGAGGCTTGATGAGACCTCTATACCCTGTCATGATGCAGCCAATTGGATTTGAACTGTCATTACATGTTTGTTGTTCACTTGAGAGCCATTGGGTGCCATCGTTTGGTAGAAAGCTATACAAGGACCTTGAATTTCATGATCAGAATTAATAGTGCTTCCACCAACATTTCTTCATGTAGGTCAGGCCTAAGCAATTATTTTTTCAATGGCTCAATGTTATCTTATGCTCCCCTTGTTCCTAAGGCCCTGGTCTGCTTCAATATGTTCTAAACACCTAGAACGACTCTGCTCCCGCAGTGAAACCGTCCAATGCTAGTAGACCTCCCCATCCAGCTCTATTAAGTTGTGGTCACTCTCAGCTACCATGAAGATACTCCAAGTTCCTTGTTCATTGTAGCTCCAGAGCTTTCCTAATCTTGGGCTTAAATGGTCTCATTGGTGTTTGGGCCTCATTTTATTCCCCTCCTCCCAGAGTCCTCTGCTCAGGACTTCCTTGTCCCCCAGCAGCATGTAGATATAAAACATAACATGGAAGCCTAACAATGTGTAAACACAGCTGTAGTGACCTTTGTAGTGGTTTAATTCATTCTCTAATACTTCTACTCAACACAGGGACCTTGAATTACATGATCAGAATTAATAGTGCTTCCACCAACATTTCTTCATGTAGGTCAGGCCTAAGCAATTATTTTTTCAATGGCTCAATGTTATTTTATGTTCCCCTTGTTCCTAAGGCCCCGGTCTGCTTCAATATGTTCTAAACACCTAGAACGACTCTGCTCCCGCAGTGAAACCGTCCAATCCTAGTAGACCTCCCCTCTCCAGCTCCATTAAGTTATGGTCACTCTAAGCTACCATGAAGATACTTCAAGTTCCTTGTGCCTTGTAGCTCCAGAGCTTTCCTAATCTTGGGCTTAAATGGTCTCATTGGTGTTTGGGCCTCATTTTATTCCCCTCCTCCCAGAGTCCTCTGCTCAGGACCTCCTTGTCCCCTAGCAGTGTGTAGATATAAAACACAACATGGAAGCCTAACAATGTACACAGCTGTAGTGACCTTCATAATGGTTTAATTAATTCTCTAATACTTCTACTCAAGACGTATGTTTTCACATGAGGGTGTGTTAGAGAGAGGAGACAACCGCACACCATTGATCTCCTATAAAAAAATATATAAAATTTACAAAAAAAAAATAAAAGCAAACATTTAACCTCTGGTTAACACTGAGCTATTAATGTGACCTGTAGCCATTCTGTGTAACGTTAAAGGGCTATCAGGATTTGTCACGGCTAATAATGGTTTGTTGTATAGAAAGTCATGGTGATAATATTCTGTAATAGGAATAAATATAACCCCAGGGAGTAATGAAACAGATTGAAGTCTTGTGTTTATTTTTTACCTTTCAGGACTGTGTAGGATGAAGAGCGATGTTCTGCAGATCTCTAGATCTCTGTCACAACCAAGGTGCCACGGCACCCTGAGGTGCCCTTTGGGTCTCCCCACATTGCTGAAAACATGAGAACCTATTTGTTCTGGATTAGTGATGGATAAGAGGACTCTGTGATTGAGGTCTCTGTGGTGATGAGGGATCTCTGATATGATGGCAGACTCTGTCATGGGGGTATTCTGATGTGATGACGAGGTCTCATGCATAGGGGGTACTTCGATGTGATGGGGGTCTCAGATGTGATGGGGGGTCTCATGTATAGGGGTTTTCTGATGTGATGGGGGTCTCATG
>BLSH010296003.1:259897-280098 GCA_018402905.1 Glandirana rugosa
ATTACCCGCCCACCATCCCTGTGCTGAGTTCCCGGGTCTGTTCACCTGCTGTGCCCATTATGAGGGGTTCCCACCATCCCTGTGCTGAGTTCCTGGGTCTATACACCTGCTGTGCCCATTATAAGGGGTTCCCACTATCCCTGTACTGAGTCCCCAGGTCTGTACATCTACTGTGCCCATTATGAGGGGTTCCCACCATCCATGTGCTGAGTTGCTGGGTCTGTACAACTGCTGTGCCCATTATGAGGGGTTCCCACCATCCCTGTGCTGAGATCCTAGGTCTACACCTACTGTGCCCATTATGAGGAGTTCCCACCAGCCCTGTACACCTGCTGTGCCCATTATGAGGGGTTCCCACCATCAATGTGCTGAGTTCCTGGGTCTATACACCTGCTGTGCCCATTATAAGGGGTTCCCACTATCCCTGTGCTGAGTCCCCAGGTATGTACACCTACTGTGCCCATTATGAGGGGTTCCCACCATCCCTGTGCTGAGTTGCTGGGTCTGTACAACTGCTGTGCCCATTATGAGGGGTTCCCACCATCCCTGTGCTGAGATGATAGGTCTACACCTACTGTGCCCATTATGAGGAGTTCCCACCAGCCCTGTACACCTGCTGTGCCCATTATGAGGGGTTCCCACCATCAATGTGCTGAGTTCCCAAGTCTCTACACCTGCTGTGCCCATTATAAGGGGTTCTCACCATCCCTGTACCGAGTTCCTAGGTCTGTACAACTGCCGTGCCCATTATGAGGGGTTCCCATTGTCATTATTCATGACTGTATTAACAATGATCAACCTTACAAAGACAGATCAGCCCTCAGAAATGTATGTGTATGTGGTTAATGGTAGGTGGTATAACTCTCCAGCTTGAACCAACCACTAAGCTAACAATTTGTGGTGGAATGACTCTCTAGGAGCAATCCTGAAAAGCTACTTGAAAAAGGTTCTACCATTTCTATAGAGTGGTCAGTAGAGTGATGTGTAAGGAGGACAGAGAGAAGGGTTCAGGAGATGCTCATAGAGGGGTGTACTTACCTCTACGTCCCATGCATACGACCACCAACCCAAGTAAAGCGGCGACTATCACCAGTTTCATGGTTCCGGATCTTGCCTTCTTCTCAAGCTCTGACTCTGTGCTCCTTCTCTGGTCTCTATCTTCTCTGACTGAAGCATCATACATATATACAGGATGCCCAGGCACCCTCAGTGCCCCCGCCGAGGAGGAGGGACCAGAGTTTCGTGGCACCCAGAGGTTTCACTGTCTGTCCGGCAACCAGAAATTACTTTTTTTTTTTCTAGCCGTAGATCATTTCACCAAAAATAGAGGGCATCCTGAAGCCAACAGGCTGAGAGGAGAAGTCCTTCTGTGCCAGTTGGCAAAGCAATCAGGATTCAATATCCGTATGTGTTTATCTAGGTCAACGCAGCATCCAAACAGAGAAGAGACTCTTTACTGCAAATCTAAAAGAAGGAAAATCCTGGAATTATAGAATAGATTGAAACAATGTATCAAATCACTTCCTCTAAACTCGTTAATGTATCCAGGTAGATCAATCAAGTTTGTAAAAATAACCTTCCCCCCTTTTTCCTTGCTCCTGCTATCCCCCTGGAGCTCACCACACACATTACCATCTAATGGTGCAATTTCCCATAGATCAATGGTCTCCAAACTTTTCAGTACAAAGGTCACATTATATACATATATAAAAAAAAAATCAAGTATGTAAATGGGACTTAGAGTTTGCCATCGGGAGTCAAACAAACACAAGATTTGTTAACGACAAAAGAAACTTTTATTACAATTCTCATAAAATATTTGTAGACAAATACCCCAAAATGTGTTAAAAGCAATAAGTCATTAGTGATAATCACAATGATGTAGGTTGGGCCCAACAGTGTCACATAGGATTTCAAGATGACACGGTCTACGCGTTTCGCTGGACACCCTGTTGTCCGATCAAAGAAAAAAAAGATACAATCATTATAATATAATGAATATAATGATAATGAATGTATCCCTTTTAATATGTTATGTGGAAAGGTCCACGCACGCAACCAGCTGTATATAGAAAATAGGCTGCGCTAAATATGTTAAGCAAGGTGCACTAAAAGGCAGTCCATGTATATATCCATATAAAACTCAAAAGGTAGCGATAATGTATTTTGATAGCAGAAAAAGAAAACACCCGGTGCACTCAAATCAATGTGCGTCCACCACCGAATATTTAAAGGCTTACCAGACACCACTGGAAGCCAGGCATTGGCACATCCACAATCTCTGGAATCTTAGAACGGTTGATCAGATAAACATCTCCTTCCTATAGCATCCACAGTGTACAGGAAATTATCTCCCCTCTAATAAACGTCCGGAACACTGCCACTCCAATGTTTCTCACAGGCACCGAACGGAAAGAAGAGAAGCCCACATAGTGAAGTACAGTTTAATAAACACCGTTCAGGGTACTCACATAAAATCAGCGTTAGAGCGTAGTAAACGTAGACCGGCCGGTACTCGTGTATAGTAAAACAAGACGAATGGTGACATCAGCACGTTCTCCCAACGTGCGTTTCGTCACAAATGACATTCGTCTTGTTTTACTATACACGAGTACTGCGCTCTTACGCTGATTTTATGTGAGTATCCTGAACGGTGTTTATTAAACTTTTTAATACTGTACTTTACGTTTATTAGAGGGGAGATAATTTCCCATACACTGTGGATGCTAAAGGAAGGAGATGTTTATCTGATCAACCATTCTTATAAGATTGCAGAGATTGTGGATGTGCCAATGCCTGGCTTCCAGTGGTGTCTGGTAAGCCTTTAAATATTCGGTGGTGGACGCACATTGATTTGAGTGCACCGGGTGTTGTCTTTTTCTGCTATCAAAATACATTATCGCTACCTTTTGAGTTTTATATGGATATATACATGGACTGCCTTTTAGTGCACCTTGCTTAACATATTTAGCGCAGCCTATTTTCTATATACTGTTCCTTATATACAGGGTGGGCCATTTATATGGATACACCTTAATAAAATGGGAATGGTTGGTGATATTAACTTCCTGTTTGTGGCACATTAGTATATGTGAGGGGGGAAACTTTTCAAGATGGGTGGTGACCATGGCGGCCATTTTGAATCCAACTTTTGTTTTTTCAATAGGAAGAGGGTCATGTGACACATCAAACTTATTGGGAATTTCACAAGAAAAACAATGGTGTGCTTGGTTTTAACGTAACTTTATTCTTTCATTAGTTATTTACAAGTTTCTGACCACTTATAAAATGTGTTCAATGTGCTGCCCATTGTGTTGGATTGTCAATGCAACCCTCTTCTCCCACTCTTCACACACTGATAGCAACACCGCAGGAGAAATGCTAGCACAGGCTTCCAGTAGCCGTAGTTTCAGGTGCTGCATTGACAATCCAACACAATGGGCAGCACATTGAACACATTTTATAAGTGGTCAGAAACTTGTAAATAACTCATGAAAGAATAAAGTTACTTTAAAACCAAGCACACCATTGTTTTTCTTGTGAAATTCCCAATAAGTTTGATGTGTCACATGACCCTCTTCCTATTGAAAAAACAAAAGTTGGATTCAAAATGGCCGACTTCAAAATGGCCGCCATGGTCACCACCCATCTTGAAAAGTTTCCCCCCTCACATATACTAATGTGCCACAAACAGGAAGCTAATATCACCAACCATTCCCATTTTATTATGGTGTATCCATATAAATGGCCCACCCTATACTTCTTGTATTTTGGGCTGCTGCTGAACGTTGAACCATTAGCGCAGTTTATTTTCTTTGTGTTACGCAATCAGCTGTGTTCCCAACAAACCTCTGGTATAAAAAAAAAAGGAGGGGGTTGTAGCACCGAGCTTGTAGAGGGAAACGAACTTAATTTCGGTCGGTACGTCGACGGGGCCAGTTGATTGGTCCCCAAGGTAGAGCAAAGGTGCACAGAGACCAGGGTGAGGGAAGGTGGCACAAGTATTATTTGGATACGTAGAAGTAACAAATTACACGTGGAAGACAGCAGCAAGGTGCTCACTTCACAGTTCCAAACATCTGGGCAGCGGAGTTTTAATATCACAGGCGACCCGGTTACAATAGCACTTAAAGTGGAGCCTTATGCCAAAATTAAAAATGGACGAAGAGGCAGAAATTTGAATGCAGAAGGGACATGCTTTGTCTCTTCTGCAACAAAACGACATACCTGCCCGCCCGTCCTTTAGAGTGAACCGCGCATGCGCAGCTCATTGTCCAAAATACTGAATCGAAATAAACTCCTGCGCATGCGCGAGAGTGACGTCACTCCTTCCCAGCCGATGAAAGCAGTAGCAATCGAGGCCTGGAAGCCGGCTGCCCAAAGATATCAGCGGCCGGGCAGGGAGCTCTCAGGGACACCTCATCGTTGGAGCCGAGGGAGTATAGTTATGCTCTAACAATGTTGGCGATACTTTAACACTGCACTTGAGAGGACACTTTGATAGGCTTATGTTACCGGTAGAAATGTGCAATTTCGTTTCGGTCCAAATCTGAGTTTGGACAAATTTTTGGTTATTTAGAGATTCGGATGTATCCGAAATTCCGAATAACAATAGTAAATAATTTCGTAAAAATTTGTTTCGTTTATACGCTTTCTAACTAATTCCACATTTTCGGATCAATTCGAATTGTTGGAAAGCTTATCGACTGATCTGAATTCTGTGTGAAAAAAAAAACTGGTTGTTAAGCAGCGGGCCAGGAAGCCGGCCGCCACATCCTTAACAACCGATGACTCATCAGCTGTCAGCGGGTTTCCCACTGACAACTGAATGTAAACAAAAGAATGCTAGCAATGAAAAATAAAGAAAAAAAAAAAAAAAAGAGTGGGGTCCCACCACCCGTCCATAACAGGCCACCAGGTCAAAATGTAAAATAAAAAAAAAACCGGCGTGGGGTCCCCCTCAAAATCCATACCAGACTCTTATCTGAGCATGCAGCCCGGCAGGATAGGAAAAGGGGGGGGGGGGGAACGAGCGAGCGCACCCCCCCAAACCATACCAGGCCACATGTCCTCAACATGGGGGGGGGGTGTTTTGGAGTAGGGCCCCCACCCCAAAACACCTTGCCCTTATGTTGATGTGGACAAGGGCCTCTTTCCCACAACCCTGCCCAGTGTTTGTAGGGGGTCACAGGTGGGCAGCTTATCGGAATCTGGAAGCTCCTTTTAAACAAGGGGGTCCCCAGATCCCAAACCCTCCATGGGAATGAGTAAGGGTACATTGTACCCCTACTCATTCACCAAAAAAAAGTAAAAAATAAATAAAAACACAGAGGCAGTTTTTTGACAGTCGCCCGAAGTAAATCCAGCGTCAATCACAATGAACGCTGCCGTAAAAAAAGAAACAGAAAAAAGGAGGTCTGCACCCGAAAAAAGCTCCTGCTGTCTGACAGTTCTTAAATAAGGGGTGGGGCCACCCTATGATGTCAATGGGTGACCGTCGCCCCTTGTGATGTCACTAACCCAGAATGTCTGGCTGATGATGTCACGGGGGAGTGGTGTCACCCGGCGACGGCAGTACAAGTGCCTTTGGTAACTGATAGGAAGGGCCTTGCCCCAGTTACCAGATAGCGGAGCCAGGCGTGGTTTCTCTGCACTATCCCTCCTCGACCGCAACCTCTCCTGTACTATCCACTTAGCATATGCGTGCCAACCACCTGTGAGAAAGTGCAATTTGTTTGCATTACCCTCACTAAAGATGGCCATGGAGATCAGTGGCGCCCAATCGGACCGCTGCTCCCCTGATGACCCCTATGGAGGCTTCAGAGGAACAAAGCTCCTCTCAACCACCTTTCCCTTCTGCACGGTGGCCAGCTGAACACAGTGCCATCTACAGTGGGGAGGATAAACTGTGCCAGCCAACAGGTACAAATAAATATATACAGGGGTTCCAGCACCCATAGCTTTATTGATCATAAACAAGTAACAATTTACTGCAACATTTCAGCCATCCACGCCTTCTAATCAAACTTTTGTTTATTGCCGGTGGTTACTTAGGAACACCCCTTGATTCGTGGCACAGCCTATTTCACATTGCGGTGCTTTATATACAGTATAAATACAAGATCATAAAAGTTAAAAAAGTATAATTTAAAGATAATATTACATTAACTAAGACAGTGTACCGACTTAGAATAAGTCGGTTTCCCTCTACGAGCCATCTGAAGAGCCGGAGACAGTTGGGTGGGTCCATCCTGAGGGGTTAAATGGAAGGTTTGGCAGAGCGCGGTGATTTGATGGTATAATGCCATGTTGGGATGATGCTGTAGAGAGCCCTATGCAATTATCTTCCCTCTCCGTCTTCCTCTCCCTGTAACGGCGGATGCGTTTCCGCCAGCGGTCAGACCTCAAAATGGGAAGCGGCGCTGTGCGGACTCCGTGACCCGGGGTTACCTGGGTATAGAGAGAGCCCAGAGCCACGTCTTATGGAGCTGTTGCCCAGACTCTGAGCGGTGCCAGCTAACCTTTTCAGAAATTGATGATGCCCCTTCTTCAGATTGGCTGTATGTATTGGGGTTGATTTACTAAAGGCAAATAGACTGAGGACTTTGCAAGTGCGGTTGCTCCAGAGCTTAGTAAATGAGGGGAAGTTTCACTGCAAAGATTACCCAATCACATGGGAGCGAAATAAAAACAGCATTTTTGCTTGCATATGATTGGATGATGGAAGTCAGCAGAGCTCCCCCTCATTTACTCAGTTCTGGGGCAACTGTACTTGCAAAGTGCTCAGTCTATTTGACTAATGTTTTCTGTATGCAGATCCACAAATGATGGAACTCCAGTCTAAAGCTGGAGTTCCATCATTGGTGGTGGATTGCTCGTGGATTACATTGTATCTAAACCCAAGAAGAAAAAATGTAATATATTGATATCTTACTACTTGCTGCTCACCCCAGTCAAATGATGGAGGAGCGGTGCGGCTCTTGTTTTGGGACGACCTCATATGACAATGCCCCAGAACGGCTGCTCTCGCGTGCCCGTGGGGGAGCGCAGCGTGGAGATCGCGGCCGCGCCACGTTCCTAGGACATGAAATAACTAAACAATATTTCATCTGAAATAAATTATCAAAATTCAATTCTAATTCAAAAACTGAATAGAATTCGAAGACAAACTCAAAATGTAAACATATTGCTGATTTCCTTCTTTATTCCAAAATAATAGGATAGAAAAGAATAGAATAGAATAGATTAGAATAAAGTAGAAAGAATATAGCCGGCTTCTGAAATTGAATTTTAAATAGAATAAAACAGAAAGAACATAGGCGTCTTCTGAAATTCGAAAGGAATAAAATACAACAGAATAAAATAGAAAAGAATAGAATGGAAAATAAAATAATAGAAGAGAAAATAAAGGAATAGAATAGAAAAAAAATAGAATAGATTATCAAATGGATGGACGGACTATTGTCTTTATTCAACCTTACCTACTATGCAAATATGAATACAATAGAATAGAAAAGAATATAGACATCTTCCAAAATTCCAAAGAATAGAAAAGAACAGCGTAAAACAGTATAGAATATAAAGGAATCGATTAAAAAAAAAAAAAAAACATAAAATAAAATAGAATAGAAAGACTATAGCCATGTTCTGAAATATGAATAGAAAATGATAGAACTGTGTAAAACAGAATAGAATAAAAAATAAAAGCGTAAAATAGAAAATAAAAGAATAGTATAAAAAGTAAAGGAATAGACCAGAAAATGAATAGAATAGCGTAAAACAAAATAGAATATAAAGGAATAGAATAAAAAAAAAAAGAACATAATAAAATAGAATAGAGTTTGGAGACCCCTGCTTTTATACAATAAGAATGTATGCCAATGTACCCCTCCATACGGTTTAGTGTAGATTACACATCAGAGCTGTTATCTTTACTCCTCAGGGGAGTGGTCTGTATCTATACAATCAATGTCATTGGCTATTGAATTTTTTTTTTTTTTTAAATTTTGCCATGCAATGCGTTTTTTAGCTGCTATAGTCATTCTTCCTCACACTATACAATGTAATCATAGATTTTCCTATATCTTCTACACATCCCATATTGATTGGATACTGTAGACCAGTGATATGCAATTAGCGGACCTCCAGCTGTTGCAAAACTACAAGTCCCATCATGCCTCTGCCTCCGGGTGTCATGCTTGTGGCTGTCAGAGTCTTGCTATGCCTCATGGGACTTGTAGTTCTGCAACAGCTGGAGGTCCGCTAATTGCATATCCCTGCTGTAGACGTTTCTCCAATGGAATGTGGTATCCTGTGCTCCTCGCTATGGGCACAGGTTAAGCTCCCAGTTCTGAAATACCTTCACAGGGGTCAGCGGGGTCTCTTCTGCTCCTCTGCCAGATAAATAAATCTATATAAGGAAATTGTTCTGCAGCCAAACAGCCCAAGAAGGAAAAAAAAACAGTTTGAGCCAGGGGATTTATATTTGTGTTGCCCTCTGAGAACGTGTTAGGGATCATGCCCACTGCAGCTCCAATAAAAAGCTGCTTTTACAGGCATTTGAGCTGCTATTTCTCAAAGCTTACGCTCTTTTGCTGCACGTTTTTGCGTGGGACGGATCCCACCCACCCAGTCGTGTATATTCGCTATTTCCAAACTAAATCTCCTGACCGCCAATCAGGATGCAGGTCATGAGATCCGTTTCCCGCTTGGCCAAAACGTCAGGCGATCCTATTGGATGTCTAGGAGGAGAGAGGAGATGTGCGGGGGAAGCCGATTTGCTGGAGAGGAGAGAGCCGCCACTGCTGTAAACTCCTGAAAATACCATAGTGGGCATGGGCACATTGGCTAACAAGAAGGGGAGTTTCCAGGCACGAGAGCTCAAAAAAGCTGAAAAGCCATTAGGAGCCGCTTCTTCAGAGTGAGGCCTTAGTTTTGGACAAACCATTTTTGGTGGGCCGCTTCAATCTCAGTACAAAGGAGTCAGTGCACATCGTGATTTCTATACCCCTAGAACAAAGCCGCTCTGGATGCTTTCACCCTCTCCCCGACATCAAAGTAGTGGAGGGACTACTATAAAGTGGCACAGATATGAACGGTACACTCTGAAAATCATGGGGGTACAACTTGTCATGCAACTTTGCAGTCCCAAGTCGCACAAATGTGAAAGGGGCATTAGATCTACAAAAAGCCATGTAATATGAGGATCACATATACTATCCAAGCACTCTGTATAGAATCAGGAAGGTCCATTGCGCTCAGGGTTGGATTAAGAGCATCATGGACCTGGTGCTCAGGAGGTTACATCCTCCTCCTCTGCCGGGGTCTGTGCTTTCACTTGATTAGTTGCTAGGATGCTAGGCGGTTCTAGCAACCAATAATTTTCACAGCAGCGGAGGGCAGAGTGGCAACGCCGTGGTGACAGGGGAAGTTCTTGGGTGGCTGGGCCTATATTAAGGTAGAGGCCTGGAGCTGCAGCTCCAATAGCCTCTACGTTAATCCGGCCCTGATTGCGCTACATACTCCTTGAGTGAGATTAAAAAGAACGTGTTTTTTTTTTTTTGGTATGCACCGTAAAATTCACTTTTCATTGGCCCTCCCTGGACCAAAAAAATCTTATTTCTCTTAAGTTCATTGATGAACACAACTTTTCGTCATTTTTCACCATAGGAAAATATCGCCACCTACAGGAGTAAGACAGCAGGCAGAAAAAGGACACACCACCGCATATAGGAAGTCCTAGTGTCCTACTCCTGTAGGTGGTGCTATAACTCTATGATCAAGAATGAAGAGAAGCTGTGTCCATCAAGAGAGTTGAGCGAACCCGAACTGTAAAGTTCGGGTTCGTACCGAACTTTGGGGTGTCCGTGGCCCAGACCGGAACATTTGAAAAAAAGTTTGGGTTCGGGTATTTGATCCCGCCTGTTGAATAGCTGCAGGGCCATCACAGCCATGCCTACTAATGGTATGGCTGTGATTGGCCAGTGCATCATGTGACCCAGCCTCTGTATAAGCTGGAGTCACGTAGTGCTGCATGTCACATGCTCTCAGGCTAGTCTAGGGAGAGGATGCTGCTGGCGCTGTGAGGGACAGATTGCAGATATAATAACATCTCATCCTGCATTACAGAACAATCTGATTCTGGACTAGGTAGAGTCTACTGCTTTGAGGGACAGATTATTGTTCTAAAATCATCTCCTAGTTCTATAGGGTCAGGTTCCTGCTGTTGCTGTAAGGGACAGATTATTGTTCTATAATCATCTCCTAGTTCTAAAGGGAGAGGTTCCTGCTGGTGCTGTAAGGGACAGATTTTGGGGGCTACCCCAATTAGAAAAAAAAAACAAACAACAAAAAGTGTTGGCTACCTCCTCCTCCTCCACCACCGCCACTTTCACCTACACTGCCACGGTCACGGCCTAGTCAACCTCTAGGCTCCTACTCCACATCCACCCCCCCCTTCCCATTTTTATTTTTTTTATTTGATTTTATGTTATTTTCCTTATCCCCATTTTTTTGTAGGGCACTTGCCCTACTCTTACCCCCATTTTACTTCCTTTTGCAGCCCTCTAGTACTTGCCAGGACTTTTTTACAGCCATTTTTGTAACCAAAAGTTCGGGTCCCCATTGACTTCAATGGGGTTCGGGGTCAAGATCGGTACCGAACCCGAACTTTTTTGCGAAGTTCGGCCGAACCCGAACATCCAGGTGTCCGCTCAACTCTATCCATCAATGAACGTAAGAGATACATTTTTTTTTGGCCCAGGAAGGACCAATGAAAAGTGAATGGGCCCATGCTACACAATCACTGTGCCAATAAACACGCACACAGGAGTGTGAATGGGACTGAACACGCATGTCACATGAAACATTTGGGTTTTGGAGAGTCCCGTCACCTTCCCCTCATACAGAGCTCTGTCTCTGCTCCAGGCACTCGGAGGGTTAACTACATTCTCTTCAATCACAACATCATCCATGAGGCTGTGGCTGGGACTCGTGTTCTGACCGCCAAACTCGGTTTGGACGACAACCCAGTAAATCACTGGAAACCAGTGTAAGGCCGGGACTGGGAACCACACCGTGTAATCAGGAAGGGGACGGAGTGCACAGCACACCGCAGAGGCCCGAGGCATGGCAGCCGAGTGTTTATGTAGTCTGCCGGAAAACACAACCTGATATTTAAAGGATCGCAGCGCACAGCGATGAACCCCATCACCCCCGACCTGAACCAACTCCCTGCGGAAAGTCCCAATTATTAAAGGGGAACGTCAGACAAAAGAAAAAAAAAAAAACTTAATAGAAAAGTAAAATGATCGAATGCCGACAGATTTTTAATGCAATTTCCCAATTGCAGAGTTTTCACCTCTCTCTCTTCCTGCTGTGGACACCAGGATGGGAAGTTAGGTAAAATCTCCCCTGTGGGGGATTCTGCCTGGAGGTCCACTTTAATTAGATATTTGTTTCAGGCAATTCCACTAATCAGCTGAGTGTACATGTATGTATGCTTATCCTGGTTACAAAGTATCCATAAATCTCTAGAAAATGTTTGGAATCATTTCTAAAAGATGAAGTTTAATCTGTTTATATATTATTTCACCTTCCCTGCCCCCCCGCCCTCAAACATGCTAATAAAAAAATTTAAATAAAATATTTCCGTTTTCATTATATACCATATTTAGACCCAGTGCGGTCATCACTGTGTCTCTGCGCTTCTCTATGCCGTGTAGGCAGAATGTGGCTGGTGGGAGGGGCCGGCAGGGTGCTGTACATGGCTTCCATCACAGCACCCCCTGCCTCAGTACTCCTCTCAAAGAGTCCTGATGTAAGCAGTGGGAGGAGTTATGTAAATATCATAAGGCCATGGTAGGTGGGTGTCAGCCTGGAGGAGGTGGCATTCCTAGGCAGGCTGTATTTACATAGGTAATGCCCACATGTGACGCCAAGTCTTCACAACAACAGTGGGAGGAGTTACACAAATATCAAAATACATTAACCAGTTGCCGCCCGCCCGCCGAGGCTCGACAGCGGCATCGTGGTTCTCCTGCGCGAATCGCCGTCACCTGACGGCAGGTGCAGGAGTGACTACGGTGGGCGCGCATGCACCGCCGGAGGCGCGCTCACTGTGTAGCCAATCAGCGGGTCAGGCGGACTTGGTGTCCGTCGGCTACCCGCAAACGCTCCTCAGCAGTGACAGAACGAGGATCCGTGAATGTAAACAAGCAGATCTCCGTTCTGACAGGGGATAGGAGAGCGATTGCATGTCCCCTGTATATGGGAGCAGCAATCTCTCTCCTCCTCCCATTCAGCCCAGCCCCCACACAGTTACAAACACTTAGCAAGGAACATATTTAACACTTTAATCGCCCCCCTAGTGTTAACCCCTTCCCTGCCAGTGACATTTATACAGTAATCAGTGCATTTTCATAGCACTGATCGCTGTATAAATGTCAATGGTCCCAAAAAAGTGTCAAATGTGTCCGATCTGTCCGCCGCAATGTTGCAGCCCGGCTAAAAAAAAATATAAATAAATCGCAGATCGCCGCCATTACTAGTAAAAAAACATATAAATAAATACACCATAAATCAATTCTCATAGTTTGTAGAAGCTATAACTTTTGCGCAAACCAATCAATATACACTTATTGCGATTTTTTTTTTTTTAACCAAAAATATGGAGGAAGAATATATATCAGGCTAAACTGATTTATAAATTGTTTTTTTTTTTTAAATATTTTTTACAAATATTGTTTTTTTTTTTCAAAATTGTCGCTCTTTGTTTGTGGGTTTCCTCTGGGTACTCCGGTTTCCTCCCACACTCCAAAGACATGCTGGTAGGCAAAAGTAGAACCTGTCTAAAATCGGCCCTAGTATGTGTAAGGATGAATGTGAGTTAGGGACCTTAGATTGTAAGCTCCTTGAGGGTAGGGACTGATGTGAATGTACAATGTAATTGTAAAGTGCTGCGTAAATTGACAGCGCTATATAAAGTACCTGAAATAAATAAAAATGAATAGTTTATAGGGCAAAAAAAATAAAAACCGCAGAGGTGATCAAATACCACCAAAAGAAAGCGCTATTTGTGGGGAAAAAAAAAAAAAGGACATAAATTTTGTTTGGGTACAACATTGCAAGACCGCGCAATTGTCAGATAAAGCAACGCAGTGCCGAATCGCAAAAAGTGTTCCGGTCAGGAAGGGGGTAAATCCTTCTGGGGCTGAAGTGGTTAATGGGTGGGGATCAGTCTGGAGGAGTGGGCGGGCATTTCCTAGGCAGGCTGTGTTTGCATTGGTAACGCCCACATGTGATGCTGAGCCATCATGAGTGGAAACAGTGGGAGGAGTTATGCAAATATCAAAATGCCTTGATGGGTGGATTCCTAGGCAGGCTGTATTTACATAGGTAACGCCCACATGTAACAGTGAGCCATCATGATTGGGAGCAGTGAGAAAAGTTATGCAAAAAAAGCCTTGATGGGTGGGTGTCAGCCTGGAGTGGGCGTTCCTAGGCAGGCTGCATTTGCATAGAGAACGCCCACATGTGATGAACCCTCCATGACTGAACTGAAATCCAAACAATGAAAAGGGATGGGCCAAGGACAGGCAGGCTGGGGAGGAAAGGGCTATATCATGGGTGCTCTACCTGCGGCCCTTCAGCTGTTGCGAAACTGCAAGTCCCATCATACCACTACCTTTGGGAATCATGCTTGTAACTGTCAGCCTTGCAATGCCTCATGGGACATGTAGTTCCGCTTAGATAATGATGATGGATGCTCTCCAGCCAGGAAATGGGACGGAGCTCTATCTGAATTGCTGCAGCTTTTAATGCACATTGCTCACAGTGTGCAGTGACATCAGAGGAAGCAGATTCAGCCCAGGAGAGGAGCTGGGACAACTGTGCAAGGCTGGAGGGTAGACTGGAGGTCAGATTTAATGAGAAAACATAACAAATATAGAAAATACATAATTTATTAACAATAACATATTTAACAAACAGCAAATAAAAAAAACATCCCAGTTGCACAATACGTTGTCAGTGCAAGCACTGAGTATAATATGATGGAAACCTATCTTGTATGTGTATGTTGTGAATATATGTGACAACAATACTCAGTATATTCTCATGTTACATGCCTTTATGTATTATATTCTCCACATTTACACGCAGAAAGTGCCAGCAATGGTGGTTGGGGCAAAACTAGAACACACTAAGCTAAAGTATATTGGCTTCTGTGCTTAGGCCCCTTTCACACTGGGACTGCCCGATCGTCAGCGGTAAACCGCCGCTAATTTAGCAGCAATCTACCGCTGTTATAGCAGCGCTATGGCGCCGCTATTCGGGCAGCAGCACGGCACTTTTAACCCCCCCCCCCACAAAGGGTTAAAAGTGCCGGCGATCCTGGATCGGTGTGCAGCCACTTCGGGAGCGCTGCCTATTCGATCCAATGGCAGGAGCGGTGTTATACACCACTCCCCGCATTCCTGAAAAATCATGCTTGCAGGAGTTTAATTTTACTCCCGCAAGCGCACCGTCCTGAGCTGTCCCAGTGTGAAAGGACACACTGGGTTGAATGGGGAGACGCTTTACAGGCGCTGTTTTTAGCGCAATAGCACCTGTAAAGCGCCCCAGTGTGAAAGGGGCCATAGGATAGACCAAAATATAAAAGACTGCTTGCCTCCCCTAAAACAGCCACTAGGTGGAGTTGAAGTGAAGGGTAGATGGCGCTGTCTATGCAGTGTTGAATGTGCAAATATTTAACTATAGTTGAATAAATAATCTATATTAACCACTTCCTTACTGGGCCCTTAAACCCCCCTCCTGCCCAGACTAATTTTCGGCTTTCAGCGCTGTCGCATTTTGAATGACAATTGCGCGGTCGTGCGACGTTGTACCCAAACAAAAATTGCATCCTTTTTTTCCCCACAAATAGAGCTTTCTTTTGGTGGTATTTGATCACCTTTGCATCATTTATGATCGCCGATATAAACAAAAAAAAAAGAGCAACAATTTTGCAAAAAAGATCAATATTTCTTACTTTTTGCTATAATACAAATCCAAAAAAAAAAAAATTGTAATTGGCGTATATTGATTGGTTTGCGCAAAAGTTATCGCGTCTACAAACTATGGGAATTGTTTTATGGCGTTTTTATTATTTTTTTTACTGGTAATGGCGGCGATCTGCAATTTTTATCGGGACTGCGATATTGCAGCGGACATTTTTGACACCAATGACATTTATACAGCGATCAGAAATGTAAATGTTCACTGATTACTGTATAAATGTAATTGGCAGTGAAGGGGGTTAACCTGCAAGGGGCAGTGAAGGGGTTAACAGTGTTCCCTGGGTGTGTTCTAACTGGGGGGACGTGCTGGCCGGGACAGAACAGATCTAACTGATCCCAGTGACAGGGATCAGTAGATCGGTCATGTCCCCTGTAACAGAATGGAGAACCGGCCGGTTTACATTGGCGGTTACCCATTCTGCAGCTCTGTCAGGCGATTGCGGGTCTCGAGCAGACAGAGACCAGGGGTGCGCCGGGAGCGTGCACAGGGGACGACATCCATGCACGTCGTCCCGGCAATACAGATCCGCGCTGGAGTCATACTTCGGCAATAATGCGGATCTGGAGGGGTTAAATTAGTATGAGAACAGTCTATAATAAATTTCTGTGCGCTAATCAATGATCATATCACAAAGTGGGTAATAAAAAAATCATTCATAAAAAAATCCACAACGTTCATAAAATCAATACAGGCCCTAGTTACAAACATCCGACTCCTACTTACAAACGGAGGGAGACAACAGGAAGTGAGAGGAAATCTCCCCCTAGGAAGGGAAATTCACTCCTGTAAGAGTTATTATGGGAAAAAGGGGTCTCCACTGTTGCTTTATCACCAAGGTTTGTTTCCACAACAACCCAAAAATTTCAAAATCCAATTATCATTGGGACAGGAAGTGAGGTGAAATCTTATGAACAGGGGCTCAGACAGCAAAAACATTACAGGGGTGTTACCCCTTCACTATGCTATCCAAAAAGCTTAAAAGTTGTTTTTTTGGCTGGAGCCACACTTAAAAAAAATGTACCTGTTCCGACTTACATACAAATTCAACTTAAGAACAAACCTACAGTCCCTAACTTGTTTGAAACCCGGGGAACGCCTGTAATAAAAGTCCATTGGTGCAAAGTTGATAAAAATCATAAATCTCGTGCAAAAAAAGTTAATCTGTGCTGAGATAATATATTGTGCCAAGGTGCCATGCACCAATCTAGTGACTTATGCAGTATTCGGATTATTCACAGAAAAGACAAATAGGAAATATGTGACATCAGGCAAGTAGTATAACCAAGCTTCCCAGTCTGTATGGTCCGAGTGCAGGGGGTCCCTCCAGCACATGTGTCCGGTCGCTCCGGTGGGTTCCGAGACACGTGCCGGCGGGACCCCCTGCACTCGGACCATCCAGACTGGGATGCTTGGTTATTCTACTTGCCTGATGTCACTTATTTCCAGTAAGTGCAATTTCAATAAATGTTCTGCTTTTACCTTCTACTACACTTAGTGGGGCGCCACTTGTCTTTTCTGTGTTTGCTGCCAACAGAGTCACTTCTGCTCCGTCAGCTGGCTGCCCCACAGTCATCTTCACACGCCTAGAGTTTCCTCCCCCCTCCCGGTGCCCAGCACCCCGGTGCACCCCTCTCCCATTCCAGTGCCTGGCACCGTAGTTACGGCTGAGAAGCCTGCAAGCGCTACATCTCCCTCCTCTTTACCATTCGGATTATTCAGACTGTGGGTTCACACGTGCTCCCCCCTAGGTGTCCTCACTCACCGCAAGGCAGCACCCCTGCAGGGGTAAACCGCATATGTGTGGGTTGTCTTTAATCCTGGTCTCCAATGGGGTTCCCCCTCCTCAGCTCCAGATTAGTTCTCCATATTGTTGCATATAGAAGGATGGAAATAAATGGCCATAGTGTGATCCAGTTTAAAAAGTTTTATTAGTTCCAAAAGCACATAAAAACAGATCACCAGCGTGGGCGGCTGTACCGCTTCCAAAGACGTCCTATGACGAAACGCGCAAGTCGGGGCTTCTGGTACGTCGTTACGTCAATTCCGGTTAAGGAAAAAAACTGTGGGATGCAAGCCGTCCCAGACAATAGGAAGCGCGCTGTTCACAGCCTGAGAATGCGCTGAGTGTACGAAACACGCTGAGTGTACGGTTTTCAGCACTGGTGATCTGTTTTTATGGGCTTTTGGAACTAATAAAAACTTTTGAAACTGGATCACACTATGTGCATTTCTTTCCATCCTTCTATATGCAACAATACGGAGAACTAATCCGGAGCTGAGAAGGGAACCCCATTGAAGACCAGGATTAAAGACAACCCACACATATGCGGTTTACCCCTGCAGGGGTGCTGCCTTGCGGTGAGCGAGGACACATAGGGGGGAGCACGTGTGAACCCAGTCTGAATGATCCGAATACTGCACAAGTCACTTTGAAGATTGTTGCATGGCACCTTGGCACAATATATTATCTCAGCACAGGTGAACTTTTTTTGCACATGAGATTTATGATTTATGAACTTTGCCGCAACATTATTATTAATTTTATGAACGTTGTGGATTTTTTATGAATGATTTTTTATTACCCACTTTGTGATATGATCATTGATTAGCACACAGTAATTTATTATAGACTGTTCTCAAGATTATTTATTCACAAATTGTTAAATATTGGCACACTCAACACTGCATAGACAGCGCCTTCTACCCCTGCTTTTTATTACATATAACACACTAAGGCCCTTAAGCGTACGCCTGTGTGACAGCCATGTTTGCTTGCACAGGGATGCAGAGGTGTTCCATGCCTCCCAGTGCAGGCCGCCCTGTTTATGTATTTAGGGAAGCAGCAGCCACTGCTCCCAATCTAACATGTGTGGGCGTGGGTCCCCAAACGGAGACAGATGTCAGATTGGGAGCAGCGTCTGTGTCCGTGTGGCCGCTGCTTCCCTAAATATATAAACAGGGCGGCCTGCACGGGGAGGCATGGAACACCTCTGCATCACTGTGCAAGCAAACATGGCCGTCACACAGGCGTACACTTAAGTAGACCCCTGTGTGAATGAGGCCTAAACGTTATTAGTATGCCTGGCAGTGTAAAGCCGGGTACACACTGCCATTTTTCGTGCAACCCTCAAAAAAAACCTGACAGCTCCGGTCGGAAGCCGCTGTACTAACCATGCAAGGTTAGTCCAGCGATCTCCCCTGCTGAGCTGTTGTGTTCCGCCCCCCAGGAACACTCCGATTCGTGATCTCTGCCATTGGCTGAGAGTGCTGATTGGGAGTCTGTAGGCTGCTGGTTTTCCAGCGACATACACACGGGCAGAGTGTCAGCCGGTATTTTTTGTGCCAGCAAATGTCTCCAGACATTCTGCCCGTCTGTACAGGGCTTTATGGTTCATCACAGCCCCGGTAACTGCCACTTTTACTGGCAAAACTGGCAGTGCACTAATATTGGGGACAGATGTAAATAAATGGATGTGAAATAAAGAAGAGAACATACTGAACACTATGGTCACCTGTATTATCCACAGAATACAATACCACAATAGTGCTCCTTTGATATGGAGGGTTGGCGGGTGCCCATCCACAATATGGGACAGCAGCCGGTATTAGAAGAGTTGCCGGTCACACCTTCTCGATCTCCTCGTTGGACAGGATCAGCTCCCTCTGAGATTGACTTAATTTCTAGAACACAAAAACAAAGGAATGAGCGAAAACAGGACTAGTCCCTAAGGGCCGGTTCACGCCTAGGCGACTTGCGTTGCCCCAAGTCACTCGACATCTAAAATCCCATTGAAATGAATGGGAGCAGTCTTAATGCACACTACTGAAGTCACTCCAACATTAGAAAAGGTTCCTGTGCTACTTCAACGCGACTTCTATCCAACTTGTACCCACAGAATTCAATGGAAGTCGCCTCCAAGTCAGATCCCCCATCTATATTGAAGCGACTTTACAGGAAAAAGAAAATAATTTAAGGCAACCCCCCTCCCTCTCTTCTGATTGGCCACCGGCAAAGTCTCCTGGCATGGAGGTCGCGTTGTAAGTCGCCCAAATTTGCGCTGAAATCACATTCAAATCGCCTAGCAAAGTCGCCTCTGAAGTCAGATCACCTAGGTATGAACCGGCCCTTAGACTTTGTGCCACCACAGAGTGTGCTCAGTCATTCCCGCGCCACCTCATAGTGGTGCCTCCTCACCTGCCAGGCCTGCTGCCTCCTCTGGATCTCCTGCTGCATCTCCTGGATCTTCCTCCTCCCGGCCAGGACAGACTGGACCAGCTTAGCGTTCTCCTGTTCCCTCTCCTTCACCAATCTGCGCAGGTATTCCCGCTGCTGCAGGAGGTACGGCACCAAGTGAGCCCGCAAGTCCTCCTCGGGAACTCCACTGGGACGCCTGTTTGGAGCAAAGTACAATTGTTGATACTAGGGATGCACCGATATATCGGCCAAAAACAGGGTTATTGGCGTTTTGCTCATAGAAAGAAAAAAAGGGCAATGCCATGCTGCTTCCCATTGACTTCAATGCAAAGTCACGGCCCACTGACTTCAATGCAAAAACATCAGCCACCTTAAAGCGGAGTTCCACTCAAAAGTGTAACTTTAAGACCTCCTCCCCAGCTCCTCTGATGGTGAAAACTGAGCTTTCGAGGAGATGGGGGGCGATCAGAAGTGGAAGGTCTCCTTCCCCCTCCCTCCCAAAGCCTTCTGGGACACAGGACAGGTCCTAGAAGGCTTCGGGACCAATCACGGAGTGCAGGGCCTGGCCGTGAAGCTGCTAACTGTCACGGCCGGGTGCCCACAGTAGCAATGCCGGCGCCGCAGAGGGGGAGAGATTCGAGGCTCCGTGCGGCCGCATCACTGGACCAGGAGACAGGCGAGTGTCTGGTTACTAAAAGTAAAAAAAGAATGCCATAAACCTAACCCATAGTTTGTAGACGCTATAACTTTTGTGCAAACCAATCAATATACCCTTATTGGGATTTTTTTTTTTACCAAACATATGAAGCAGAATATTGGTCTAAACTGATGAAGAAATTAGATTTTTTTTTTTATTGGGAATATTTTATAGCAGAAAGTAAAAAATGTTTTTTATCCGAAATTTTCTTTTTTTGTTTATAGCGCAAAAAAAAAAAAAAAAAAAAAAAAA
>BLSH010296003.1:287632-302355 GCA_018402905.1 Glandirana rugosa
ACTACAGCAGTACCTCCTCCCCTTCTCCTAAGGTCACCGTTGGACACTTCGAGACCACTGGAGGTACGGGATCCGGATCTCCCAAGTCCGTCACGACCTTTTATTACCACCGGTGTGTTTTATAACTGTGAAACCCGGGTTAAACCTGTAAAAGTGAATCCCCACATGAGTGAAAACAACGGTCTCCAAATCTGTAATTGGTGAACTGTTGACCCGTGAATTTGGGGGAATTGTTGGTCTGGTTAAAAGTCGAAAGTCACGAGAGTGTGAAACTTACTGTATGACTGAGTAATTGTCATTCAAAGTGTGAGAGCACTGAAAGCTGAAAATTGGTCTGGTTGTTAAGGGGGTTTAAGTGCCCAGTTGTCAAGTGGTTAATGTCTAAACCTCTGGCAACAAAAGTGAGTACACCCCTAAGTGAAAATGTCCAAATTGGGCCCAAAGTGTCAATATTTTGTGTGGCCACCATTATTTTCCAGCACTGCCTGAACCCTCTAGGCCTAGGGCATGGAGGTCACCAGAGCTTCACAGGTTGCCACTGGAATCCTCTTCCCCTCCTCCATGACGACATCACAGAGCTGGTGGATGTTAGAGACCTTGCGCTCCTCCACCTTCCGTTTGAGGAGGCCCCGTAGATGCTCAATAGGGTTTAGGTCTGGAGATGCTTGGCCAGTCCATCACCTTTACCCTCAGCTTCTTTAGCAAGGCAGTGGTCGTCTTGGAGGTGTTTGGGGTCATTATAATGTTGGACTACTGCCCTGCGGCCCAGTCTCCGAAGGGAGGGGATCGTGCTCTGCTTCAGTATGTCACAGTACATGTTGGCATTCATGGTTCCCTCAATGAACTGTAGCTCCCCAGTGCCGGCAGCACTCATGCAGCCCCAGACCATGACCCTCCCACCACCATGCTTGACTGTAGGCAAGACACACTTGTCTTTGTACTTCTCACCTGGTTACCGCCACACACGCTTGACACCATCTGAACCAAATAAGTTTATCTTGGTCTCATCAACCCACAGGACATGGTTCCAGTAATCCATGTCCTTAGTCTGCTTGTCTTCAACAAACTGTTTGCAGGCATTCTTGTACATCATCTTTAGAAGAGGCTTCCTTCTGGGACGACAGCCATGCAGACCAATTTGATGCAGTGTGCGGCGTATGGTCTGAGCACTGACAGGCTGACCCCCCACCCCTTCCACCTGGCAGCACTCATACGTCTATTTCCCAAAGACAACCTCTGGATATGACGCTGAGCACGTGCACTCAACTTCTTTGGTCGACCATGGCGAGGCGCTGTTCTGAGTGATTTGTCTTTGTATTCCTCACCTGGTTGCCGCCACACACGCTTGACACCATCTGAACCAAAGAAGTTTATCTTGGTCTCATCAGACCACAGGGCATGGTTCCAGTAATCAATGTCCTAAAGGCCCGTACACACAATGCAAAATTCAGACGTGAAGTGTTGTTCGACAGCCTATCGTCCGAAATTTTTAACGTTAGTATGCTCCTTTTGACAGCCGATTGCCATTTTTCATCAGACAAAAGCTGGATGTGCAGACTAATACATTTTTGTCCTACGACAACACCACGTCCGATTATCGTTACGTTCAAAAATCATACAACCCAGACTACGTATGCTCAGAAAGGAAAAAAAGATGCAAAAAATATGCAAAACATGACGTCACTTCTGACATTGAGTTCGAACGAAAAATTTTCGGATAGTCAGTAGGCTTTACAAAATCATGGACACGCACTTTTTGACAAAAATCAGAAGCGCGGTCCTACGACAATTGAACTGTCTGTACGAGGCTTTAGTCTGCTTGTCTTCAGCAAACTGTTTGCAGGCATTCCTGTGCATCATCTTTAGAAGAGGCTTTCTTCTGGGAAGACAGCCATGCAGACCAATTTGATGCAGTGTGCGGCGTATGGTCTGAGCACTGACAGGCTGACCCCCCACCCCTTCAACCTCTGCAGCAATGCTGGCAGCACTCATATGTCTATTTCCCAAAGACAACATCTGGATATGACGCTGAGCATGGCACTCAGCTCCTTTGGTTGACCATGGCGAGGCGCTGTTCTGAGTGGAACCTGTCCTGTTAAACCATTGTATGGTCTTGGTCACTGTGCTGCAGCTCAGTTTCAGGGTCCACACCGGGCACAATATCGCCTCCTCACATCTGATTTAAACGTCTAATTGCCATACTACTATGTTGCAATTGCATGTATTGCACGGCAATCCTGGGTTTAAATCGGGGGGTGAGGAGGCAACATATCGCCTCCTCACCACCTGTCAAACAAACTCGGCTTTTCAGGGGAGCAGCAGTGCCTGCTGCACTTGTGAATGAGCCCTTAGTTGCATGGGGGAAAGGATTTGTGCTAGGAGGGGGGATTTCGGGGTATTTATGCTAGGAGAGGAAACTTGGGGGGGGGGTGGTAGAATTTGTGCTAGGAGGGGGGAAAATTTTTGTTAGAAGTAGGAGGGGGGATTTGGAGTGGGGGAGAGGATTTGTGCTTGAAGAGGACATTTGAGGGGTAGAGGTTTTATTCTATGAAGAGTGATTTTTTTTTTTTGGTGGGGGGGAATTGTGCTAGGAGTATTTGCAGAGAGGGCAAGATCTGAGATTGGAGGGGGAGTGGGGGGGGGGGGCAAAGATTTGTACTGGGAGGAAGGGTAATTTGTGCTCTGGATTGGCAAGTCAGCAAGCCCAGACTGCGATCTACCACTCACCTGTCCGAGATCTACTGGTTGCTGACCCCAGCCTAGGCCATCTTTATGAGAGGAAAAATTCTTTTTATTAGATTCCTCAGAGTTCTTTGCCATGAGGTGCCATGTTGAACATCCAGTGACCAGTATGAGAGAGTGAGAGCGATAACACCAAATTTAACACACCTGCTCCCCATTCACACCTGAGACCTTGTAACACTAACAAGTCACATGACACCGGGGAGCGAAAATGACCCTGGTGTGTTTTCTTGACTCCCAGCCATGTTTCCTGATTCCCCGGACCTCCAGCCATGTTTCCCGAACCCTGGCCATGTTTTCTTCACCCCCAACCATGTTTTCTGAACCCCAGCCATATTTTCCATAACCCTATGCATGTTTCCTGCACTCTGGCCATGTTTCTTAAACCATGGCCATGTTTTCTAGACCCCCAACCATGTTTCCTGAACCCTGACAATTTTTCCTAGACCCCTATCCATGTTTCCTGGACCCCAGCCATGTTTGCCAGACCCAGGCCATGTTTCCTGGAACCCCTAGCCATGTTTCCCAGACCCCGGGTGTTTTTTCTTGGCTCCCTGCCATGTTTCTTGGACCACCAGCTAAGTTTCCCAAACCCTGGTCATGTTTTCTAGACTCCAGTCCTGTTTCCCAAACCCTGGCCCTGTTTCTAGAACCCTGCCCATGTTTCCCAAACCTCCAGCCATCTTTTGGGCACACCAGTCATGTTTGCCAGACCCTGGCCATGTGTCCTGAACCCCTGTCCATGTTTACTAGACCCCAGCCATGATTTCCAAATCCTGGCCATGTTTTCTAGAACCCCAACTATATTTCCAGAACCCTGGCCCTTTTTCCTAGACTCCCCAACCATATTTTGGGGACCCCAGCCATGTTTGTCAGACCCCACCATGTTTTCTAGACCCTCAGCCATGTTTCCTGGACCGCGAGTGTGTTTTCTTGACTCCCTGCCATGTTTGCCGAATCCCTGGCTATGTTTTCTATACTCCTGACCATGTTTCCTAGAACCCCAGCCATGTTTCCTAGACCTCCATGTTTGCTGGACCCTAGCCATGTTTTCTAGACCCGGACCATGTTTCCTAGGTCTCAGTCATGTTTCCTGGAACCCCCAACCATGTTTTCTGGACCTCCTGCCATGTTTCCTGAACCCCTGCTGTGTTTTGACTCCCTGCCATGTTTCCTAGACCACCAGCCATGTTTCCCAGTTCTATTCAAAACAAAATACGTTTTAATGAGGAAAAAAAAGAAGCCAGACAACATTTTTAAAAGTGTTATCATCTGTATTTGTATTGATAGGTGGGGACACAGTGACGGCTTTATCGTGTTACATGGTTTTTCTGAAAAAGTGTCACAAAAAATAAATCTGACCTCCAATGACACAGAAACAGGAGTAGAGTATATACACAATTCACATACATGAGGGGCCGGGGGCCAGATGTGGCCCTTGGGGGCCAGATGTGATTGAGGTATGAACAAAGCTCTATGGGTAGATTATTAAACTTTTTCCCATAGTCAGCACCCAGGCCTGTGATAATCAGCACCAGATGAGGCCGACACCGCAGTTCTCCTTCGCTGAAGGAGGGCCTATTCACATATAAGCGTTCCGTTGTGTTGCGGTAATGCATACGCTTTAGGGTTCGATCACACATGCGGTTATGCTGCCTTTGAAAAGCCATTGAAGGTGGATCGCTTTCCAGAGGCTGTTCCACAGGCAGATTTGACCCTCAAAAAAGCCAGCTCACAGCACCGCAAATAGTTTTTCAGGGTGGTTGTGGAGTTCAGCGTTACACATTAGTGTTGGGGGGTCTTACACAATTCTTCCTGCTTTTAAGAATTTTTGTGATTTTTTTTTTTTGTTTCAGCAGAGTTTAGGATTTTACAAAAATATAACTTCATATAATATTCCTGAATATATCTGGATTTATTTCCGTCCCGTTCGAGGTTTGATTTGTTATTAGGGGTCATTCCGGAACAACGCGATTTACTGCCTCCTATTATCTGATCGAACTGCAGTTTATTAACCTTTAGATAAGGCGCTACGACAATCGTAAAAATATAAAATCCTACGTCATGCGTTTAGGTTTTATCATTCTCTGAGGATGGAGGCTCTTGTGCCTTTTTCACTTAAGCGACAGACTTTTCCGCCCTCGGAAAAACGAACCACCTTGGATCGCATTTCAGACAGCGGTTTAAAAGGTATACAGGAAGTAATACTGCCATTTTCCGGACGGATCCATTATATCCCAAAGGGGATTTTTTTTTACCTCTAAGCAACCGCCATTGCCACATGTGGAATGCAGTTGTGGCATGGTCCCTTTGACTTCAATGGATACGTTAGACAGGCGCTGCCACCTGTCAGACTTGATATGCGGAGTTAAAATTGCTGCATCACGGCAATGTGAACTCACCACTCCAGCTACCATGTAAATTTAGAGGTGGGTAGTATGGGGGCAAAACATGCGGATTGACCACCTGTTTTTACTACCTTTCCATCACCAGTGTGGAATACCTTTAGTAGCCAATAATTGCTCTACACCAGAGGTAGGCAATTCATTTTCCCAAGGGGCACCTGAGAAACTGGTACTGTTATGAAGAGCCTCCATTGTTATACACACCCCCAGTGTACATCACTTCCACAGCAAGGCAGAAATGAAGGACTAATAATGGGGGCATAGGGTCCACCCTCATACCTGTGGATTGAAAAGTGGGACCTGGCAACACTTCCACACATGCCCTAACCTGCATCATATCCTTGCTACCTACCTTCCATTGTCCACCCCAGGTGCTCGAGGGGTGGAGCCGCCCCTCCTACATGGCCAAAATCATATAGAATGAGCAACTACTGCCATCTTGGCGAATGGCAGACCAAGGGCGGAAGCACTGCCGCCACATCTTGCTAACTGGATACAGGGAACCCACATTTCCAACTGGCCTCCTGTGAGCCAAACATTCAGACAAATGGCTGGATGTGGCCACGAGGACATAAAAACGCCCAGGTCTGCTCTACACTCTAGACCAGTGACAGTGCACTTTGGCACCCCAAATGTTTTGCAACTACATTTCCCATGATGCTCAACTTTACTGCAGAGCATGAGCATGATGGGAAATGTAGTTCCAAAACATCTGGGGTGCCAAGGTTCACCATCACTGCTCTAGACCAGGGATGTCAAACTGGCGGCCCTCCAGCTGTTGCGGAACTACAAGTCTCATCATGCCTCTGCCTGTGGGAGTCATGCTTGTAACTGTCAGCCTTGCAATGCCTCATGGGAATTGTAGTTAAGCAACAGCTGGAGGGCCGCCAGTTTGACACCTGTGCTCTAGACCAACCTTTTTATCCCAAAGGAACCCTTGCAATAGTTTTCAGGTCTCAGGGAACCCACTGCTAAAGTTAGTTTATTGGTGGTCTTTGGGAAATGTACCATCCATTGGGGGTGGTCAGAGGGAAGAATGCCCACCTTATAGTCATGACTCTGCCAAGTAGGGTTGGTCCTGGAACTATGAAGGCACAATCACATGGAAGGTCAGTTAGCCACCGCTCAAGGAACCTCTAGCCACCTCTGGAAACCCACTGCTAAAGTTAGTTTATTGGTGGTCTTTGGGAAATGTACCTTCCATTGGTGGTGGTCAGTGGGAAGAATGCTCCCCTTATAGTCGTGGCTCTGGCTCTGCCAAGTGGTGTTGCTCCTGGAACTATGAAGGCACCATCACATGGAACATCAGTTAGCCACCACTCAAGGAACCTCTAGCCACCGCTGGAGGAACTCTATGGTTGCACAGACCTCTGGTTGAGAGCCATTGTTCTTTTGGTAGTCCCAAAAGCCTTTCAAGAAACAAATGGCCCAACATGGGATGACAGATTCTACAGGACAAGGTTCAGTAGATTATCTACACCTCAAGAAAAAAGGGACATTGTTTCGAGGACGGTGAGGGGCACATTTTGGACAGAGAGGACAACTGATTCCAAAGAGGCCATCTGCATCAAACTGGAACAGCCATCATTGAACAGGAGCACGAACCTCCAACACCACTTGTCTTTCACTTATAATGTCACTTTACCATCTCTAAGTTGACAGTTCACAAGTTCAGCCACGTGAATCGAAGGATTAACACCCATGCAGACTTCTTGACAACCGAACAGGGTGGTTCCATATCTTCCACACCTTCTACATTGTATCATGTTCTTGAACAATTAACATCTACACCAACCTTTCTAAAGCTTTTAACACAGAGGAACCCTTGAAGCTTTCTGGTCTCAGGGAACCCCTGCTAAAAATTCCTATATCTACAATTCATGATACATTAGTGTTACATAGTTGTAAGGTTGAATAAAGACACCAGTCCATCCAGTTAAAGCGGTGTGTGTGTATACACATGTGTTCATGTCATAAATCATGTCCCATATCCCTGCACGTACCCTTGTGGTGTGCGCTAAGATATCCATCCAAGAGTTCATTAAAACTGTCAATACTTCCCGCTTACACCACCAATTGTGGAAGTGAATTCCACATCCTTTCCACTCTGACAGTGAAAAACCCCCTATGCATTTAACGGTTACTCAAGGAACCCCTAAGCAGCCTTTAAAGGAACCCCTCGGTGTCTACAGAAGCATGGTTAAGAAAGGTTGGTCCAATTCTGTTCATGAAATCAAAGGCAAGATCACTGGTGTGCCTCTTTCCTCTACATTTGTGTTTCGGGTGTTGCTTGTCTGACCAACTTTAGGGACCTAATTATAAATCTTTCCTAAACACATCAAAATATAATTTTTGACCTATGAAAATAGACTTCTTAGATGCAATTAATTTTGAATTTAAACACCAGGGAAGCATACACCATGATGTTCCACACAAAAAAATAGTACAGGCAGTTTTTCGATCAACCAACCAAGCTGATTGTTTCAGTTGCCATGTGACTAATTCAACTCAAATGCAAAAGGCAAGGAGAACTGGTTAACTCCTTGCAGATCCACCACAAAAACCAATCACCACGCTTATTAATCAAAGTGAAGTGTGGCCAGCGTTAGAAGGGCCCTGGAGGACAGTTGGAAACCCCAGCATTAGGAGATATATCCACTTCTGTGGCCATTTTATTTTTTATAAACTAATAAAACCCAACAATCTGCTCCATGAACACAGTAGGCCTCTATTCATGCAAAGCCTTTTAAATTGAATATAGGCAATGTAGCACAGCCAAGATGTATAATGGCAAATATTAAAGTTCAGGTAACCGTTGCTGTCACCATTCTTAATAATTTTGCAAATATTTAATCTCTTTGTACTTGTATATGTCTTTCTTATGGCCTTGTTGAAAGGGGAGGGGAACCGTTTTGTTAACCTAAACGCGCTGAACATCTTATGAATTTATTAAAGCGGCTTTGGAATCCCTTCTGAATTTGGACCGGCCCATCTTCTTTTGGTTTAGGATCCACCCTCCAGGGCATTTTGATGTAATTTGCCTAACTCCTCCCAAGAGCCAGCACACTGCATGCATCGGGACCGATGGCTCTTGAGAGGGATTGGGTGCTGTGATGGTTTCAAGAAGCCAGGTACATCACCCTTCCAGCCTCTACCACCATCCACGATCTGCCTGTATTACATAGGAGGGAAGTACAAAGACCCACTGATGTTTAATATAAGGAAATGAAAACCAAAAGGAACCAAGGAAGGCAACACATAAGCAGATTAAACATCAACTTTTTTTTGACAGCGCTTAGTAGGGTTGGAGCCTGTTGGGTTTCTTTTGCCATCTCGGTCCCCGTGGAAGGGGTTATCCTTAATGTCTTGTCACTATCCTTTCTAACTGTTCTCTGCACCGTGAAAAGAAAAAACGTGCAACATTCCACTTTAAATTTCATGTTAGATGTGCCCTCTCTCAAAGAGGGGTTCAAAGTTTTTAATACTATTCCTGAGCTATAGGTACCTCGTGGGTGGGGCCTAGTGTGAAAAAAAGAGATCTAATTTGTCAGTAAAATCATTTAAGAAAAAGCCCCGAGAAGTCGATATATCCTTTAAAAAGTGAGTCTAAAGGATACTTTTTTTTTTTTTTTTTTTTTTAAATAACAAACTTGTTATACTTACTTGCTTTGTGTAATGGTTTTGCACAGAGCAGCCGCAATCCTTCATTTCTGGGGTCCCCTGCCAGTGCTGCTAGCTCCTCCCCTCTGCCAAGAGCCCTGTAGCAAACCGCTCACTCTGGGGACACTCGTACGGGCTTGGCCCTGAGCCAGCCCTACAGAGGGCGGCATGGCCCTGCTCACTGGCTATGATTGGCAGGAGCCAACGGCGCCTGCCTCTCTATCCAGTGAGGAGGGAGAGAGCACAGTTCTCTTGCACAGTGCTGGATCAAAATCAGGTTTAGGTAAGGGGGGGTAACTGCACAGAGAAGGTTTTTAATCTTAATTCATAAAATGCATTAGTCCCGGTTCGCGTTCTCGTAGTAGGAACGAGCGCTACTGCTACGAGATCTGGACATAGGGCACCTCATTTGCATGAATGGGTTGCTAATCAAATAAAATTTTCAGCGCCACAGAATGCAATAAATGGTCATCTCAAGATGGTTGCAATCAGCTGCAGTGGTAAAATATGCCAATGCTACAAATCCACAGTTGAAATAATCATGAATAGGTTGCTGTATGCTTCACACGATCTATGAAGGCGCTGTTTGCCAAGCGACAAAAATCGCATTGTGTTTGGGGTGTCAATGAAGGATAGTGCCACTCGAATGCATGCAGCATTACGCTGCGTTTGCCAAGCATTTTGGGATGGTGGGCAGAATCACTGCGATGTGAACAGGACCTTAAAGTGGTTGTTTCATGTATTCTATGCATCAAGTCCCCTGTGCAGCAGCCCCCCTAATACTCCCCTCTCTATCCAGTAATGTTGCATGAGAGTCTCGGCTGTCTAGGAATCTCCCTCCTCATTGGAGGAGACAGCAGCAGGCACCAATGGCTGTCAAAGTCAGCGAGCCAATGAGGAGAGAGAGAGGGCTGGGCCAAGATGCTGCTCCATGTCTGAATGGACACACAAAGCTTGGGTGCCCCCATAGCAAGCTGCTTGCTGTGGGGGCACTCGGTAGGAGGGAGGGGTCAGGAGTGCAGACGAGGGACCCAAGAAAAGGAGGATCCGGGCTGCTCTGTGCACAATCAAGACACAGAGCAGGCAAGTATAGCACATTTGTTACCTTTAAATAATAATAAAAAAAATAGGACTTTAATATTTTAAAGGTGAAAAACCTTTTACCTTTAGAACCACTTTAAAGGGAAGACTTTTCTTTCATGCTTCCAACAAAATTTGGCAATCGCATTAAATAAAATCAATAGAACTCTGCATATAAAAAAAAAAAGTCCAATCTAAAAATACAAACACCATTTATGTTAAATAAAGAATAAAAAAAAAATTAATTGGGCCAAGGTGGTGCCACAGCAGACCAGAATACGATGGGTGGAAAGGAGGGCACTGGAAAAATGGTCACAGATACGGATAAAAAAATATACAACAGGGGGGCGTTGTTTCACGCCAAGAATGTAGGGTGGCCAAATCCCTTCTGTGCCCACCCCTTGCACGCACATTGGGATAGCCCAGCAGCAGTGGTCTTTTTTTTTTTTATGCAATAAAACCGAAGTTCCTATCGCACTTACTGTACGATGTATACAGTCTCTCCGTTTTCTCTTTGTGCACAAACACGCAAATATATACACACACAATTGTGTACAATCCAGTGGAATTTGGACTGTCTTTGCAGGGGCCGTCTTCCAGCACGGTTGGCCCGAGTGTGTCACCCCGTCGCCACGGAACATCTCTAAGTCCACGTACTGTCACCAGTGTCTTGAATCTACCAGCTCAGGTCTGAGGCTCAGTTTCTTCAGGGTCTCGTAGCCCACCACTATGACGATGGTAGAGGGGGTTGAAGAGATGATCCGGGCGGAAAGGCCTTTGGTCAGGCCCCAGGGTCCTTCCTCCGCCATAAGCTGCCTGAAGGTGTTGATGATTGAGCTTTTTCCTTCCACCTGAAATACGAGGAGGAGGAGGAGGAGATGCGAGATGAGGAACCAAGAAGTACATTGTAATATCGTCATTCAAAATCAATCAGTCTACTCAGAATAGAGATTCACAATCCCAGCCCTTCTCAACCTTTTAACATGGAGGAACCCTTGAAATAAATTTTCCAGGCTCAGGGAACCCTTACTTACTATGTTAGTGTGATGGTCACTGAGAAGAACGCCCCCACCACCCTTACTAATAGCTAAAAAAGATCATCAGTGTCAGTGGTTACTTATTTGAGAGGCAAGAATTTCTCATGACTCAAGGGACCTCTGGGGGAACCCTAGGGTTCCATGGAACATTGGTTGAGAAAGGCTGCACTATACAGCCATACTTTTGTGGACACCTGGCCATCATGCCTAGAACAGCTTGTTGGACATCCCACCCCCAAACCATGGCCAACAATATGGAGTTGCCTCCACACTCCAATGGCCATTAATATGGCGTTGTCGCCGTACTCCCCCCATCGCCATTAATATGGAGTTGCCTCCGAGCCCCCCCCTATTAATATGAAGTTGTGTATAGAACAGCCTCCACTCTTCTGGGAAGGCTTTCCACAAGATTTTGTAGGATGTATGTGGGAATTTATGCCTATTTGTGAGGTCAGATACTGATGTTGGACCTGACCTAGCTCACTGATTTGACCAGTTTGGTGTGGAGGAATTCAAGTGTCCTTCACAGTGCCCTGACCTCAACCTTACCAAGCACTACTGGGACCAATTGGAACACTGACTGTAATATACCATACAAAGACATTTTAGACCAGGACTCCTCAACTAGAGTTCCTCAAGGTTCCTAGGGATTCCACTGCAATTCACCCATCAGTCTCAGAGCAGCAGAAGAGGACTGATCACAGCAGCTTCCTTGCCTAGCTCTGCATGTGTCAGTAGAGGAGATACGATCTACCTGTCAGCTGCCTGAGACTGATAGGTGAATTGCAGTGGAATCCCTAGGAACCTTGAGGAACTCTAGTTGAGGAGTCCTGGTCTAAAATGTCTTTGTATGGTATATTACAGTCGGTGTTCCAATTGGTCCCAGTAGTGCCTAGTAAGGTTGAGGTCAGGGCACTGTGAAGGACACTTGAGTTCCTCCACACCAAACTGGTCAAACCATGTCTTTATGGATCTGGCCACCATTTATGAGGTCAGGTACTGATGTTGGATGAGAGGATCTGGTTCGCCATCAGCATTCTGATTCACCCCAGAGGTGTTCAGTGGGGTTGAGGTCAAGGCTCTGTGAGGGACATGAGTTCCCTCAGTCCAGACTGGTCAAACCATGTCTTTATGGTTCTGGTCACCATTTAGGAGGTCAGGTACAGATGTTGGATGAGACAGACAATCTGGTTTGCCATCAGCATTCTAATTCACCCCAGAGGTGTTCAGTAAGGTTGAGGGTCAGGGCTCTGTGCAGGATGCTTGAGTTCAGTCAAACCAAGTCTTTACTGAATTGGCTTTGAGCACAGGGACACAGTCATGGTGGAACAGAAAGATACCTTCCCCAAACTGTTACCACAAGGTGGAAATCACACCATTGTCTAAAACAAGGATTCTCAACCTTTTTTTCGGCAAAAAGTTTGAGATCTCAGGAAACCCCTGATACAATATTCACACCTACAAGTCACGGAAAATTGCATGACCAGTGAGCTGTTGATATAACAATTATTTTTTAGAAATAGCATTAAATAACAGAATGAATATTAAAACGTATCTATTTAGGGTGTAACTTGTGCTGGCTTTTTTCTGCACAGATGCTAAATTCTAGCTGAAGCTTGAGATAGGCAGAGCACAGGGGGGGGGGGGGGGGGGGACAAAGTGGGGTAAAGGGGGTCAAAATGGCACAGTACACGAGGGTACACAGGGAGACGGGGCACACAGCGGGCCACAGTACAGCTGCAGAGGTTTCCTTCATATACAGAGCTAGGCAGGGAAGCTTCTTCTTCTGCTCTGTCCCCCACCAGCCCCTTCTGTCCATCCAATATAATGCCACATATAAGCACCTGGGATGGACAGGAGGGAAAGAGGAGCTGGCAGGGAACAGAGCAGCAGAAGAGGACTGATCACAGCTGCTTCCTTGCCTAGCTCTGCATGTGTCAGTAGAGGAGATACGATCTACCTCTCAGCTGCCTGCCACTGATGGGTGAATTGCAGTGGAATCCTTCGGAACCTTGAGGAACACCAGTTGAGAAGTCCTGGTCTAAAATGTCTTTGTATGCTATATTACTAGTAGTATCCTTCACTGGAGACACCTGAATGTAATCATTAGGAGGACCACATACTTTTGTCCATACAGTAGGTGTGATGGCCAGGCGTCCACAAAATCGTCTTCATATGTTTTTTTTTTTTATAGAGTGTTAAACCTCCCAATGTTTGGACTCCAATGGTGGGACCTTCAAGTCTGAACACTTGGCGTGGCCTGCTATGGGCTGGGTTTTATTTTTTTTTTAATTAATAAGCATGCAGCTGGAGTGAAAATGCCCCAAGGTGGACAACAACAGACCAAGTGACTGTAGTGAGAACACCTTCAGGTTGAAGACCTCAAGAATGATAAATAAGCTAAAAGTTGGTTTGAAGCCCACGCAAGACAAAAGCACAGGTTCCTATGATTGCCCCGTCCCCCAGCAGCACATACGTCCCTTCGCTCCACCACCACTGCAACAGCATTACAGTGATGAATCATCCCTCTGCTCACTCCTCCTTCAGGTCATATGCACTCCAGCACACATGGTTGGCACCCGGTCCTGCCCCTCCCTCTCCCAGTGTGAGCCCTGCTGTACAGGGATTGCAAGAGGCTGGTAAGTCAGGTACTCAGACTACTAGCATTTAAAATATATTAATACATTTAACATGAGCACGCAATATTTGGTGGAGCAGAACCCCCCTGTTGTGTTACCTGCACTCTGGCCCTTATGACATCCATGGGATTGGTTATGGTGGCCGCCGTAGCTGCAGCCATGGGCCCCGAGATGGCTTGAAGCAGTAGGTGAGGACAGTCTTTAGGTGACAGGCTTGATAATTGTTCTGGAATAAAACAAATGACGTTTACAACACGGGAAAAAAAATCACATTACATGACAGTCCTGTCATGGACTGCGACTCCGCCCACTAGACTCCACCTTTAACAAATATTACTTATGGGGTAGGCTGACTCTCTGAGGCAAGCTTGCCCTTTGCCCCCTGCAATGCAGTCCCTTTAACCCCTTCCTTACCCGGCACTTAAACTCCCCTCCTGCCCAGACCAATTTTTGGCTTTCAGCACTGTCGCATTTTGAATGACAATTGCGCGGTCGTGCGACGTTGTACCCAAATAAAATTTGCGTCCTTTTTTTCCCACAAATAGAGCTTTCTTTTGGTGGTATTTGATCCCCTCTGCGCCATTTCTGATCGCCGCTATAAACAAAAAATGAGCGATAATTTTGCAAAAAAGAACAATATTTTTTACTTTTTGCTAAAGTACAAATCCATTAAAAAAAGTATTCATCAGTTTTGGCCGATATATAGTCTTCTACATATTTTTGGTATAAAAAAAAAATCGCAATCGGCGTATATTGATTGGTTTGCGCAAAAGTTATCGCGTCTACAAACTGGGAATTGATTTATGGCGTTTTTATTTATTTTTTTTTTTTTACTAGTAATGGCGGCGATCTGCGATTTTTATTGGTACTGCGATATCGGGGCGGAAATGTCGGACATTTTTGACACATTTTTGGGACCAATGACATTTATACAGCGATCAGAAATTTAAATGTCCACTGATTACTGTATAAATGTCATTGGCAGTGAAGGGGTTAACCTGCAGGGGGTAGTGAAGGGGTTAAATATGTTCCCTGGGTGTGTTCTAACTGTGGGGGGGCAGGGCTGGCCGGGACATGACAGATCTAACTGATCCCAGTGACAGGGATCAGTAGATCTGGCATGTCCCCTGTCACAGAACGGGGAACCGCCGTCTAGCGGC
>BLSH010296003.1:331406-344526 GCA_018402905.1 Glandirana rugosa
TTTTTTTTTTTTTTTTTTTTTTTTTTTCTTACTGGTAATGACGGCGATCTACGTATTTTTATTTTTTATTTATCGGGACTGCGATATTGCGGCGGACATTTTTGACACTTTTTTGGAACCAATGGCATTTATACAGCGATCAGAAATTTAAATATCCACTGATTACTGTATAAATGTCATTGGCAGGGAAGGGGTTAACCTGCAGGGGGAGATCTAGGGGGTAACTGTGTTCCCTGGGCGTGTTCTAATTGTGAGGGGGCTGGGCTGCCAGGGGCATAAGAGATCTAACTGATCCCAGTGACGGTGATCAGTAGATCTCTTACATGCCCACTGACAGAGAGGGGAACCGCCGTGTTTACATGACCGGTTCCCCATTTTTCTTCTGTGCCAGGCCATACTGCTGTAGAGTGCGCCAGGCACGCGGGATCGTGCCACTTTGCAGCAGTAAATGTACGCGAGCCGGTCTGGAACCGGTTAAAATGCATACCAGACCGGGGGGTCTGGTATCTCTTGGGGGGGGGGGAGGGGGAGTGGTTACCCCACACAATTTTTTTTTTTTTTTTCATTTTTGCGGGGGTTCCCCTTCAGGATCCTCATCATGATCCGACTTCTGTTCAAATCAATGTGCTCCTTAGGAGGCTTAACACTGTGTGTACAATGTTAAGCCGCATTTTGTCTGTGCCATATGTGACACCTGAGGGGGGGAGGTATCCACTTTTTGGTGTAACTCCGCTTTAAGCTGTAAAAACACCCATGTGTATGAGACCTGATACCTGTGATGTGAGCCAGTGAGCGGCTCCGATCACAGGTTGTGTGTACAGAGCTGATCTGAGAGCCTCTGTACCTTGTGATCAGAGCTGCTGATAAGGTAGTACAGACAGCACTCCTGTATGGGGCTTGGGTCCCATCGGCTCAACAGGAGGGCGGATTCCTGTATTCCTGTCGCGGCACCCCCAACCAATTTCTGTGCAACTAAAAGTGGTAGCAGTTGGTGGGCAGTAAAAGCACAGCTCAACTGCAGGGCTTTACTGCCCCCCAAGCTCACATGTGAACGAGCCCTAAGGACTCATTCACACAGGTACACCATGGCCATGTGAATTAGCGGTTTGTTTATGCAGCTGGAGCTGCTTCCTACTGTTGGTACGTAGAGGCTGTATGAACACAGCCGCAGGTTCTAACTTTGACGTGTGTGGGTGAGTGGCACCAGATGCATACTGTCTGTGTTCAGCGCTTGCACCCACATGCTTTTCAGATTCAGACCTGCGGCTGTGTTTGTAAAGCTGATGGGTCCACATAGTGTAACATAAGCTGCCTGCACACAGCTTCAGCCACATTAAACTGCTGATTCACCCTATACAGGCCACAGTCCCAATACACAGGGCTTTATTTATTACCTCCGTACAATTTTATCCTTTTATATTTTGTAAGTTATGTTGGGTTTGTGCTCCCTAATAATGATTTGATGATCGTGAGTGACGATAACCTTACCACTTTCCCCCCTCTATTAGATTGTAAGCTCTCAGGAGCAGGGGCCTCCTAACCCTCTTGTGCTGTTGCTGTACTCTACCCCTTCATATTGTAAAGCACTGTGCAAACTGTGTTGGGTCGATTTTAACCCTTTTCTTATTTTTTGCAGACTCATCTTTCCAAATTCCTTACCTGGCAGATTGATGTAGAATATCGAGGAGACGATTGTACGGGGACACTGACCCTCGGAAACCCCGATTTAATTAATGACTCAAGTATGTATTCGCTCAAATTTTCTGTATAATATATCTTATATCTGGAGAGCGGTGATGTCACTCCTGTATAATATATCTTATATCTGGAGAGCTGTGATGTTACTCCTGTATAATATATCTTGTATCTGGAGAGCGGTGATGTCACTCCTGTATAATATATCTTGTATCTGGAGAGCGGTGATGTCACTCCTGTATAATATATCTTATATCTGGAGAGCGGTGATGTCACTCCTGTATAATATATCTTATATCTGGAGAGCGGTGATGTCATTCCTGTATAATATATCTTCTATCTGGAGAGCTGTGATGTTACTCCTGTATAATATATCTTATATCTGGAGAGCGGTGATGTCATTCCTGTATAATATATCTTATATCTGGAGAGCGGTGATGTCACTCTGTATAATATATCTTATATCTGGAGAGCAGTGATGTCACTCCTGTATAATATATCTTATATCTGGAGAGCGGTGATGTCACTCCTGTATAATATATCTTGAGAGCAGTGATGTCACTCCTGTATAATATATCTTATATCTGGAGAGCGGTGATGTCATTCCTGTATAATATATCTTCTATCTGGAGAGCGGTGATGTCACTCCTGTATAATATAACCTATGTGCATTTTCCCTACTTGTAGTGATCCTAGTAACACACTTCCTGCAGAGCATCACACCTCGGTTGGTCCTTGGCGGGGAGCTGGTCTATCACCAGCGGATGGGGGAGGAAGGCGCCATCCTAACACTGGCTGGAAAATATTCAGGTACAGATGTTACATTTTATGTCAGCCTGCACCTCATAGGATGTCTCAGGGACAGAGATGAAGTGTCATTGTTGTCTGATATCCACATCTGCCTATTTATCAACTGTCCTTGCTCAGCAGCTGGAAGATGTAAAGCACAAAGTAACAGAGTGGGATATGATTATTCTCTATAAAAATTGTGCAACACCTGTCTTTGCAAATTGTGAATTCTTGCAAAGTGCTGTTTCCTAAGCGGACCGCTAGGGGGCGATATTGCACCGTGTATAGGCATTTATTTTTGGCAAGCAGTGAATACTGTACTGGCACTGCATACACAAGTAGATATGAATTGTTTACTCCATTGTTTGCTTTCACTGTAAATGCAGTGTATTGCAGCATATCAGAAGCTTTTATTGTTTTGGTATGAAATTTCTGCATTGTTTTTGTATTGCAAAGCTCTTCTTCCTGTGATCACTCCACGGTCATTTTATCTCCTCCTTTGTGTTACAGCGGAGAATTGGGTGAGCACTCTGAATATCGGCTATGGTGGAGCTCATGCCAGCTACTACCATAAAGCCAATGAACAAGTGAGTGTATTTTTTTTATTTTTTTATTTTTTTGTGCTTCCCTTTTCCTTCCTGCGCTTTCCTGTTTTTTTCCTCCCTTTTTCTCCCATATCCTACTTAGTCCTCCCTTGTGCGTCTTACCTCCCTGTTCTCCCATTTTTTTCCTCCCTCTTTTCTCCTATTTTTCTTCCTTCGACTTCCCATTTCCTACCCAGAGTTCCTACACGGTCTTCTTGTTTTCTCCCTTGCCCTCGGGTTCCCTCTACTGCTCTATCATATTCTACTTAGCCCTCCGTTGTGCTCCCGTTACATCCCTGTTCTCCCATTTTTTTTTTCCTCCCTCGACTTCCCTTTTCCTACCTCAAGTTCCTTCTGGTTCCTTGTTTTCTCCATTTCTCTACCATGTTCTACTTGGCCCTCCCTTGTGCTCCCGTTTTACCTCCCTTTTTTTTTTTTTTTCCTCTCTCCTCTCCCTCGACTTCCTCCATCGCTCTACCATGTTCTATTTGGCTCTCCCTTGTGCTCCCCATTTTCCTCCCTTTTTCTCCTTTCTTCTCTCTTCACCCCCCACCCCCCATTTCCTCCCTCGACTTCCCAGTCCCTACTTGGGCCTCCTCCCTGTTTTCTCCCTTGCCCTTAGGTTTCCTCCATTGCTCTACTATGTTCTACTTAGCCCTTCTTTGTGCTCCTGGTTTCCTCCCTTCATTTCCTTTTTCACTTCCCATTTACTACTTGCGTCCCTTGCATTCCCATTTGTTTTCTTCATTGCTCTACCATTTTCTTCTTGGCTTTTCCTTGTGCTCCTGTTTCCTCCCTAATTTTTCTCTGGTTTCCCTCCCTGGCTCTTTGTCTCACATTCCTTATTTAGCCCTCCTGTTCTCTCCCTTGACTTCCTGTTTTCTCCCATGTCCCCTCCCCCCTCCCATTTCCTGCCTTGCATTGCTATTCCCTCCCTTGCACTCCTGTTTTCTCCTTTGTCCTCGGGTTCCCTGCTGTGTCCTTCATTGCTATTTCCTCCCTTGTCTCCCTCTCTGGGTCCATTGTTGTCTCTCCTGTTTCTTATTTAGCCCTCCTTTGACTTCTTGTTTTCTCCCATGTCCCCTCCCATTTCCTGCCTTGCACTCCTGTTTTTCTCCCTTGCCCTCGGGTTCCCTGCTGTTTCCTCCATTGCTACCATTTTCTTCTTGGCTTTTCCTTGTGCTTCTGTTTCCTCCCTAATTCTTCCCTTGTCTCCCTCTCTGGGTCCATCGTTGTCTCTCCTGTTTTCTTATTTAGCCCTCCTTTTGACTTCCTGTTTTCTCCCATTTCCCCATTGCCTCCCTTGCATTCCTGTTTCCTATTTATTTCTCCTGTTTTTTTTCCCCTTGCTTTTGGGTTTCCTTCATTGCCCTACCATCTGCTACTTAGCCCTCCCTCCTTTTTATTTATTTCCTTCCCTACCCCATTTCCTCCCTGGTTCCTCCCTTGCAGTCCTGCTTCCTACTTAGTCCTCATGTTTTCTCCATTGCTCTACCAGTTTTACTTGGCTGCCCCTTGCTCTCCCATTTTCTCCCTTTTTTATCCTGTTGTCTTCTTGCCAACCCCCCCCCCCCCCCCATTTCCTCAATGGTCTCCTCCCTTATCTCTCACATTCCTTGTTAAACTCTCTTGTTTCCTCCCTTGACCTACCATCCCCCATTCTTAATTTCCTTCTTTACCCCCCTGTTCCCTCCCTTGACTTCCCGTGATCTCCTTTGCTGCCCCTTTTACCCTGTTCCTTCCCTTCACCTACCATTTTCGGTTTACCTCTTGCTTTCACTTTTTATTTTTTTATTTTTTTTTTTTCATTTTTATGCTGAAAATATCTGTACAGATGTGGTTTTCTTGGACAGAAGGTGAATATAAACAATTTTGAAGAGCAAAAAAAAAAAGTTTGTGTAGAGTGCATAGTTAACAGATTCTATATGTGTGTGCATTTATAGTTAATATTCCTGTTGCTCCTTCCTTTCCATCCTCAGATTCAGGTCGGAGTGGAGTTTGAAGCCAACACCCGCCTTCAGGAAACCACCTTCGCTTTTGGCTACCACCTCAACCTCCCCAAAGCCAACGTGGTCTTCAAAGGCTCTGTGGACAGTTCATGGTGCGTGGGGGCTGTGCTAGAGAAAAGACTGCCCCCTCTGCCCGTCACCCTGGCACTGGGAGCGTTCATGAATCACTGGAAGAACAAATTTCACTGCGGCTTCACCATCATGGTGGGATGAGAAGGTCCAAACCGGGCTGACCTCCATTGGGGACCTGAATTTAATGACTTCTGTACTGGTGACCCCCAAACCGACTTTCTGATCCTGCGCTGTCCTCAGGGTGCGGATTTGTGGCTTTTTGTAAAGTTTATTTATCAGTATTTCTAAGATGGACGCATGATGGATGGACCATTGTGGGAAGTGAACATTTTCCTCTCCTTATTGTCAAAGGGTTGAGTCAGTCCACCCGATTAGTCTTCCAGTTATGGATGGAGGCCTCTAGCTTTGGGCATCACTCGGGATTCTGGTGCATAGACTTCTGCAGCTCCCAACCTCCGCCCATCTACTACAGCCCCAAAGAAACTAACCAAGGAGTCTCACTTCTGTTGCATCGTCCATCATGTTAGTAGAATGGAGGATCCAACAAAGAAAATGAAACCTACAGAAGCTGGGCAGAAAGTGGAGAATTGTAAGGGTCCATCCACTTAAAGCTGAGATTTTGGCACTTTCTGCCTTTTTAAACCTCCCAGTGATGAGGGAATCCAGTTGGAAGAGTTGGACCCATGGGGGACCTATGGGTACGAAGATCTCACCAATGCAGTCTGAGTTTTATAATCTCATGATTCAGCTGTTTGGTACTCGCCCAAAATTGAAATTTCAGCCTTGAGTGGACTGACCTTCATTCTTGTGTCCTTCTAGAATTCTGGACCCCTTTCACCCCCAAGAGGTAACTCCATCCAAAATTTAAATCAAGGGTAAAGCTGATGCCCTTGGAAAGGATTCCACCATCGTCTTGGTGGCTTTTAAGAGGTTGGGAATTGGCCGTGCCGGCTTATTTATTTATTTATTTTATTTTTGTGAGTACTTTGCTGCCCCCAGGTAGTACAGAGAGCACAGCACTAATAGGGTAAGAAACACACTTCTGTTCTCAGGCCACCCAGTCTCAGGGCCTCGTCCTCCTCCATCGTTGTTGCCGCCTTCCAATAACCCAACCTGGACTCCTGAAACCACCACGCGGTGGCTTTGCCAACTCCCGAGGACTTTAAATATTACTTCATCATTCCGTAGATGTTAATAAGTTTGGCCAGTTGGAGGCGCAGTTCTTATTTATAAAACAATTTCCCACACTCCCTGTGTCTGCTTTTTATTTTATTTTCTCTAAGGCAGAATTCCGACTGGAAATAAGATCATAATGAATGGCCCGTTCAAAGAGGTAATACTAAAGCTAGCTTTTGCTGCAGTATTCAGCTTAAATCCAGAGATCTCCCGTGCAGTACTTTTATTCTACCTCCTAGATGTTCTCAATCTGATGGAAAGCAATATTCCCCTTCAATACAGAGATGTCCCCTGCAGTACTTTTATTCTGCCACTAGATGTCCTTAGTTTAATGGATAGCATTAATCCATTTCCTCTGAGTCATCCCGGACCAGCCCCCAACCAGTGATAGTGAAAGGAGAGGCGCTTATCTCTTTGTCACTCTGCTCTCTCCTCCTATCAACATTCTTCTTGACATCACATCACATGATATGATTGCTGCTGCTTCTTTCACACATTGGGCCCTGCTGCACAGGGACTGCTAGAGGTGGATAACAGGGTTCCAGCTGGAAGTAATAAGACTCATTCAAATGGCTCAAAGATAAAAGAACAAATCCAGCTTTTGTTGCAATATTCCGCTTCAATCTAGAGATTTCTCCTGTAGAATTTTATTCTGCCCCCTAGATATTTTCAGACTGATGGCCATCATTTAATCTGCTTTCTTTGCACACAGGTCATCCCGGACGCACCCCCAACCTGTGACTGGACAGTGAAAGCAGAAGCAGCACAGCGATGAGCTCATCTTTCTGTCACTTTGCTCTCTCCTCCTGCCAGCATGCATGTTCTTAGAGGAAGTGGATTAATGCTATCTATTAAACCTAAGGACATGCATGCTGGTAGGAGCAGAGTGGCAAAAAGATGAGCTCAGTGCTGTGCTGCTTCTCCTGTCACTGTCCAGTCACAGGTTGGGGGCTTGTCCGGGATGGCCTGTGAGCAAACAAAGTGGATTAAATGATGCTGGCCATCAGACTGAAAATGTCTAGGGGCAGAATAAAATTGTACAGGGGGCATCTCTGGATTGAAGCTGAATATTGCAGCAAAAGCTGGTTTTGTTGTTTTATCCTTGAATGAGCCGTTTCAAGGAATTTTTTTCCGGCTGGAATTCTGGTATCCGCCTCTTGCAGTCCCTGTACAGCAGGGCCCAGTGTCTGAAAGAAGAAGAAGCAGCACTAGAAAGCCAATCAGATCATGTGATTTTTTTTTTTTAAGAAGTATTCTGATAGGAGGAGAGAGCAGAGTGGCAGAAAAGAGCTTCTCCTTTCACTATCACAGTTTGGGGGCTGATTTGGGATGACTTGGAGGAAGTGGATTAATGCTCTCTATTAAACAAAGTCATCCCGGACCAGCCCCTAAACGGTGATGGTGAAAGAAGAAGCTCTTATCTCTCTGTTACTCTGATCCCTCCTCCTATCAGCATTCTTCTTCACAAATCACATGATCTGATTGGCTTCTTGTGCTGCTTCTTCCTTTCGTTTACTGATCCCTGCTGTGCGGGGACTTCAAGAAGGTGATACCTGGTCAAATTTAGGTACTTGCTTGTATTTAATAAAATCTGTCTAACAATGCATTGATGGTTGCAGAGCTGCACAGCATTGTTGAGTAGGGGTGTGCATCTTCACTGGTCTTACAATTTGATTACGATTATCCTATCGATAATTCATGATGCATCGCGATTACTGACCATGGTTTTAATAAAAAAAAATAATTACATAGCTCATTTACATTATACAGCCCCCCCCCCCCCCGCGCACTCCCAGGAGACCCCGTGCCTTCCTTTGGGACAGCCCTGCCCGTGCACTTTAAAGTTGAAACAAATCACTGTCAGTCCCTCTGTTTCATGCATTCCTGTGTGAAAGGCTTAATGTAAACCGAAGCCTCTACCTTATTATCTCTGATTTGTCAGCCCTGGTCAGTAGCCTCTACCTTATTATCGCCGATCTGTCAGCGCTGGCCAGAAGCCTCTACCTTATCTCCGATTGGTCAGCACTGGTCAGAAGCCTCTACCTTATCTCTGATCGGTCAGCACTGGTCAGAAGCCTCTACCTTATTATCGCCGATCTGTCAGCGCTGGTCAGTCATGCTGGCCGAGAGGAGTCACTCAGAGATAATAAGGTAGAGGCTTCGGTTTCATTCAGGGGTGACCTGTCAGGTGACTTGAGTGGCCTGACAAGTCGCGCTCCATGCAGTGCAATGGCCCTGTTCTAATAGGAGCGACTCAAGTCGCTCCGACTTAGAAAGAGGTTCCTGCACTACTTTGGGGGCGAGTTGCACTGACTTCTATTACAGAAGTCGCATGCTGTGACTTGAGTCACCCCTGAACAGGAATGCATGAAACGGACTGACAGTGATTTGTTTCAACAGAGTGAGCGGGCAGGGGCGTCCCGGGAGAGGCACAGGGAGCCGAGATGACGTCATCCATGCAATCGATGCGGCCCATTCTCTGAATCGATGTCGGGATGCATCAATTATTTTCAACACCCCTATTGTTCAGATGCCAACAGTAGAACACACCTGCGTCGTGGGTAGGAACGGCCACTTGCAGTCTCCAGCAGAAGCCTGCACAATTGGAGACGGGGACAAAGCGTTGTCACCTTATAAAAGGAAGTGACTGAATATGGCGAGATCATGGTGGGTGCTGTGATGTTTTCAGGAAGCTATGAACAGCCGGCCCCTTCCCACCAGCCATGATCTGCCTGCATTGCATAGAGAAGCACAGAGACCCAGTGATGACATCATCGGGTCTAAAATGAGGTATGTAATGAAAACAGAAAGATTTAATTTCCATTATTGTGTTGGGGGGAGGGAGCCAGGGAAGGTATGGTGTAAGCAGCGTAAACTGATTTCAGCAGCTGCTCAGTGAGGACCATCTCCGCCCGGTTCATTAGACCGGTGCTCTTCAGCCTGCCATGTTTGGACCAATCAGATGATTGCGTGCAGGAAGGAAGCATCGGACCATGATCCGGCACTTCACTGACATGGCAGGAGCTGGGACCATCAATAATGCAGCTGCTCTGGGATGGCACACCGGGATGTTTCCTTCCTCACCTGACCTTCCTCCACAAACCGAACCACAGCGGCACCCAGAGGCCAACCTGTGCCACAGCCGCAGTGATCATGGGATTAAAAATGCCACTTTTGTCAAGCAAATCTTTTACCCAATAAATGGGTGGGGCAGGGTTTCCGTCCAAACTCTAATCTGTGTTTGTGCTGGAGCTGCTTCAAGAGGAGCTTTCATTTACCTAAGAAATCTGTATGATACGGGGGCACCCCCTACCCCCCCCCCCCCACCCGGGCCAATACCTCCATTAGCTTTTCTCGCCAGAAGGACGGCACCATCCTTGTTCAGTCATCATCCAGGGTCACCATCTTCTTTCTGGACAGAGATGGATCATGTATGATGATTATGCAAATCGCAGTGCCTGTGCAATTCTTGGCTGTGCTCACAAATGTCTGACACAGATCAGCCCCTCAGCTTGTGACTTGCTACAAAGTTACAGTCTGATTACTGGGGGAAGAGGAGACTGAGGAAATGCTGCCTTCTACCTGCAGCAGACTGATCACGGGGGAGCAGAGACCGAGGAAATGCTTCTTCCTGCTTGCAGAAATCTGATTTTGGAAGGAGGAGATTGAGGAAATGCTTCCTCCTGCCTGCAGCTGACTGATCACTGGTGGGAGGGGAGACTGAGGAAATGCTTCCTCCAGCCTGCAGCAATCTGATCACTGAAAGAAGAGGAGACTTCCTCCTGCATGCAGTAGTTGGTTTACTGGGGGGAGAGGAGACTGAGGAAACGCTGCCTCCTGCCCACAGCAGACCGATCACGGGAGCAGAGACTGAGGAAATGCTTCTTCCTGCCTGCAGCAATCTGATCACTGAAAGAAGAGGAGGCTGAGGAAATACTTCCTCCTGCATGCAATAGTTGGTTTACTGGGGGAGAGGAGACTGAAGAAATGCTGCCTTCTGTCCGCAGCTGACTGATCACTGGTGGGAGGGGAGACTTAGGAAATGCCTCCTCCTGCCTGCAGTAATCTGATCACTGAAAGAAGAGGAGACTGAGGAAATACTTCCTCCTGCATGCAATAGTTGGTTTACTGGGGGAGAGGAGACTGAGGAAATGCTTCCTCCTGCCTGCAGCTGACTGATCACTGGTGGGAGAAGAGACTGTGGAAATGCTTCTTCCTGCCTGCAGCAATCTGATCACTGAAAGAAGAGGAGACTGAGGAAATACTTCCTCCTGCATGCAGTAGTTGGTTTACTGGGGGAGAGGAGACTAAGAAAATGCTTCCTCCTGCCTGCAGCTGACTGATCACTGGTGGGAGGGGAGACTGAGGAAATGCCAGCAGCTGACTGATCACTGGTGGGAGGGGGGACTGAGGAAATGCCTCCTCCTGCCTGCAGCAGACTGATCACTGGTGGGAGAGGGGAATGAGGAAATGCCTCCTCCTGCCTGCAGCAGACTGATGTCATCACCTCGGCCTAAGCAAAGTTAGTAAGTGGAGTTCAAGGACTGCTGTTTAATGATAAAAGGTGAGTGTAAAGTTAATGACCGCTCCACTTTAAAAGGCTCTCTTTACTGCACATTTCCTTTAAGAATAACATTAACAAAAGGACATATTTTTAATGATTTTACGCATCCAGCCAGGTCTGTTTTTTTTTTTACACCTCCCCTTGTATCTGAAATGTGACACTGTCAGAGCTGCAGTGCATGAAATACCCCCTCCATAGGCTGTATATGGACATTTGTTGCTCTCCTCCTTCGATGCCAACAGGTAGTGCTCACCCCTCTCCTGCTAGCCTGATGAGTAACTTCAGCTGGTGTGTTTGCAGAGGATGTGGCGTGTAGTGCAGCTTGTGCACAGTATATATATTTCTCTGTCCTTGGAATGGAGTGACTATAAATAGCGCAGTGTGGGCGGTGTGATCGTTACGCACGCCGCTAATCACGGCTCGCTCTGAAGACGGAGGCGGCTCGCCATAGGTGCCAGCCGGGAGCACGGCTCTCCAATAAACAGCAGATTGGAAGCTGTGCCACCGCTTTACTCCAGTGCCATCGCCGCACCTCCTACGGTGATTGATCTCCGCCCACTGCGAGCGTCTATAGCTGAGCATAAAGCGAATTCTTAAAGGGCCAATCCGCACAAAAGTGAGGTTTTTTCGTTATAGGAGGAGTCTAGGAGGCTGAATTGGCCTTAGAATTCTTAGACAGTGGGGGGGGAAATAATTATTTGATGCCCTATAGATTCTGTAGGTTCACCCACTTATGAAGAAATGAAGGGTCTATGATTTTTTTATCATCGGTGTATTTTATATGATAGAGACGGAATATCAACCAATCCAGAAAAACCCAAGTATTGTATCCCCTACCAACCAACCATTCCCACAGTAGGTGCTCATGTGGTACACAGATTAGTCCTGCCAATGTTAGAAGGTCCTCCTAACGACAACTCATTATTTGTATGAAGGACACCGGTCCACAGAATCTCTTTCTTCCATTCAAACCTCCCCATTATGGGCAACACCAAAGAACATCAGGGAGAAGATTATAGACCTGCACAAGGCTGGAATGGGCTACAAGACCATCAGTAAGAAGCTTGGTGAGAAGGAAGCTTGGTGAGAAGGAGACAACTGTTGGATTATTTGCAAATGGAAGAAATACAAAATGACCATCAATCGCCCTTGGACTGGAGCTCCATGCAAGTTTTCGCCTCATGGGGTGAGGATGGTCATGAGAAAAGTGATGGATCAGCCCAGAACCACACAGGAGGAGCTTGTGGATGATCTCAAGGCAGTTGGGACCACAGTCACCAAACAAACCATTGGTAACGCAATACGCCGCCATGGATTGAAATCCTGCAGCACCCGCAAGGTCCCCCTCCTCAGGAAGACACATGTACAGCCCGTCTGAAGTTTGCCAATGAACATCTAAATTACTCAGAGAAGGATTGGTAGAAAGTGCTGTGGTCAGATGAGAGCAAAATTGAGCTCTGTGCAGTAACTCGACTCGCCGTGTTTGGAGGAAGAAAATTGCTGACTATGACCCTAAGAACACCATCCCTACAGTCAAGCACGGAGGTGGAAACATGACGCTTTGGGGCTGTTTCTCTCCTAAAGGTACAGGCCGACTTTACCACATTGAGGGGCCGATGGATGGGGCCATGTATTGTAAAATCTTGGATGAGGTCCTTCTTCCCTCAGCCAGAACACTGAAGATGGGTCATGGATGGGTCTTCCAGCATGACAATGACCCAAAACATACCACCAAGGCAACAAAGGAGTGGCTCAAGGAAAAGCACATTAAAGATATGGAGTGGCCTAGTCAGTCTCCAGACCTTAAAGAGTGGAACTTCCACTGGTTGGATTCCTCCCCCCCTTAGACGTCACATTTGGCTCCGTTGGGGGGGGGGGGGGGAGAGGACACCTGTCTGTAGCAGCCCGGCTCCCTCCTCGCTCTGCTACTGGCCGCCTGTCCAATAGCAGAGCGCATTGGAGCCTCGTGCATTTGCAGTAAGGTGCCCGGCGTGACGCTGTAATGCACGGGTTCCCTTACCCTCAATGGACGTGGCTGCATTTTTTTTTTTAGCAGCGGGTTTACTACCGCTTTAAGGATTTAGAGAAGATCTGTAAAGAAGAGTGGACCAAAATCTCTCCTAAGATGTGTGCAAACCTGGTCACCAACTACAAGAGTCCACCAAAATCGGTCCAAACGTGTGTAGAGTCCTCCCTAAAACCACCTGAGAACATCAACCACTGGTCCAAAC
>BLSH010296003.1:396549-401549 GCA_018402905.1 Glandirana rugosa
CAGTCACCCTCCTTATCACGGGGTAGTAACCACATTCACCCTCCTTATCACGGGGTAGTAACCACAGTACCAATGATGGGGCACTATTCTTTCCACTGACACCATTGATGGGGCACTATTCTTTCCACTAACACCAATGATGGGGCACTATTCCTCCCACTGATACCAATGATGGGGCATTATTCCTCCCACTGATACCAATGATGGGGCACTATTCCTCCCACTGACACCAATGATGAGGCACTATTCCTCAAACTGATATCAAGGTTGGGGCACTATTCCTTCCAATGACACCAATGATGGGGCACTATTCCTCCCACTGACACCAATGATGGGGCACTATTCCCCCCACTGACACCAATGATGGGGCACTATTCCTCCCACTAACACCAATGATGGGGCACTATTCCTTCCACTGATACCAATGATGGGACACTATTCCTCCTACTGATACCAATAAAGCAATGAGGGGGCACTATTCCTCCCCACTGACACCAATGATTGGACACTATTCCTCCCACTGATACCAATGATGGGACCCTATTCTTTCCACTGACACCATTGATGGGGCACTATTCCTCCCAATGACACCAATAATGGGGCACTATTCCTCCCAGTGACACCAATGATGGAGCACTATTCCTCAAACTGATACCAAGGTTGGGGGCACTATTCCTCCCAATGATACCAACAATGGGTTACTATTCCTCCCACTGACACCAATGATGGGGCACTATTCCTCCCACTGACACCAATAAAGCAATGAGGGGGCACAATTCCTCCCCACTGACACCAATGATTGGGCACTATTCCTCCCACTGACACCAATGACGGGACACTATTCCTCCCACTGACACCAATGATGGGGCACTATTCCTCCCACTGACACCAATGATGGGGCACTATTCTTTCCACTGACACCAGTGATGGGGCACTATTCCTCCCAATGACACCAATGATGGAGCACTATTCCTCCCAATGACACCAATGATGGAGCACTATTCCTCAAACTGATACCAAGGTTGGGAGCACTATTCCTCCCAATGATACCAACAATGGGTCACTATTCCTCCCACTGATAACAATGATGGGGCACTATTCCTCCCACTGATACCAATGATGGGGCACCATTCCTCCCACTGACACCAATGATGGGACCCTATTCCTTTGCAGGAAAGCTTGCTCTTTTGAAAAACAACAGACTTACTGGCTGGATCACCAGGTGAAATTGCAGAAAATAATGCCTGAAAAGGAAACTAATATCTAAGAATTGTTGAGCGGCAATATAATAAATGTTTGCTTTCGGGTTTCATTTAAGGATATTTCCCTTCAATGATGGAAGTAAACACCCAGGTAAGGGGAAGACAGAGTACAGTTTGCAGGTACATTGGGCACTAGGGAATTTGACTTTTTTTTCCCCAGAGTGAGTCTGTTACATAAACAGTCATTGAGCAGTGAGCACACCACTTCTGCTTCATGATGGGCACCCATGGAGATCCCTGCGGGTGGCATCACCTGGTGAGACTGGTGTGTTTCTCAGTACTTGGGAATGTCAGTTTAGATGGCACCCTCCTGGAACAATTCTGACAATTATCTAACTTGTCCACACAAGAACCACGGGTGTGGTGGGAACTTCCACGTCCCAGGCAATGTGTGAGTGGAGAACTGGAGATGCCTTGCCCAGGGGCTGGAGATGATAAAAAACACACAAAGTACGATATCCTCCGAATAAATTGTTTACAGAACAGAACATTCTTCCAGGCCCATGTTCGATAGATATGAAGAACGAATGTTATAAGATCTCCATTCACAAACTGATACTTCTCCCGAGCCATGGATAGACATAGCCAGTTGGAATGGTGGGGTTCTCATTGAAAGACGGAAGGAGGATTTGTACCATTCGACCAGATTTCTCAACCTTCATACCCTTGAGGAACCCCTAAAAATTGTTCTGGTCCTGGGGAGCCCTTATTGAAACCAGTTCATCGTTCATGTCAATGGGGAAAGTGTCCCTTATGTTGGCATTAAAGTGCCTACTGCTTCAACATTTTGAAGCTTCAGTGAAGCTTGGCAAATGCCCTATGTGTATTTATTTAAAATTTGTTTTAAAGGGTGCCAGTAGAACCCTGGCTCAGTAGTCCTGCCACTTAGCAGATCCCCAGCTTATTCGCACCCTCGTTCAGCAGATCCCCAGCTTATTAGTACCCCTGTTCAGCAGATCCCCAGCTTATTAGTACCCTCATTCAGCAGATCCCCAGCTTATTAGTACCCTCGTCCAGCAGATCCCCAGCTTATTAGTACCCCTGTTCAACAGATTTCCAGCTTATTAGTACCCTTGTTCAGCAGATCCCCAGCTTTTTAGTACTTTTGTTCAGCAGACCCTCAGCTTATTAGTACTTTCGTTCAGCAGATCCCCAGTTTATTTGTACCCTCATTCAGCAGATCCCCAGCTGACTAGTACCCCAGTTCAGCAAAACCCCAGCTTATTAGTACCCTTGTTCAGCAGATCCCTAACTTATTCGTACCCTCATTCAGCAGATCCCTAGCTGACTAGTACCCCAGTTCAGCAGATCCCCAACTTATTAGTATCCTCATCCAGCAGATCGCCAGCCTATTAGTACCCTCGTTCAGCACATTCCCAGCTTATTAGTACCTTTGTTCAACAGATCCCCAGCTCATTAGTACCTTTGTTCAGCAGATCCCTGGCTTATTAATACCTTCGTTCAGCAGATCCCCAGCTGATTAGTACCTTCGTTCAGCAGATCCCCAGTTTATTTGTACCCTCGTTCAGCAGATCCCCAGCTGACTAGTACCCCCATTCAGCAGATCCCTAGCTTATTAGTAACCTTGTTCAGCAGATCCCCAGCTTATTAGTATCCTTGTTCAGCAGATCCCCAGCTTATTAGTATCCTTGTTCAGCAGATCCCCAGCTTATTAGTATCCTTGTTCAGCAGATCCCCAGCTTATTAGCACCCTTGTTCAGCAGATCTTCAGCTTATTAGCACCCTCATTTAGCAGATGCCCAGCTTATTAGTACTCTTGTTCAGCAGATCCCCAGCTTATTAGTACCCTCGTTCAGCAGATCCCCAGCTTATTAGTACCCTAGTTCAGCAGATCTTCAGCTTATTAGAACCCTCATCCAGCAGATCCCCAGCTTATTAGTAACCTCATCCAGCAGATCCCAAGCTTATTAGTACCCTTGCTCAGCAGATTCTCAGCTTATTAGTACCCCTGTTCAGCAGATCCCCAGCCTATTAGTACCCTCATTCAGCAAATCCCCAACTTATTAGTATTCCCTGTTCAGCAGATTCCCAAATACAGATGTGTATTTATTTAAAATTTGTTTTAAAGGGTACCAGTAGAACCCTGGCTCAGTAGTCCTGCCATCCCTAGCTTATTAGTAACTTTGTTCAGCAGATCCCCAGCTTATTAGTAACTTTGTTCAGCAGATCCCCAGCTTATTAGTAACTTTGTTCAGCAGATCCCCAGCTTATTAGCAACCTCATTTAGCAGATCTTCAGCTTATTAGTACCCTCGTTCAGCAGATCCCCAGCTTATTAGTACCCCTGTTCAGCAGATCCCCAGCCTATTAGTACCCTCATTCAGCAAATCCCCATCTTATTAGTACCCTCGTTCAGCAGAACCCCAGCTTATTAGAACCCTCATCCAGTAGATCCCCATCTCGTTAGTTCCCTCATTCAGCAGATCCCCAGCTTATTAGTACCTTCATTCAGCAGATTCCCAGCTTATTAGTACCTTCATTCAGCAGATCCCCAGCTTATTAGTACCTTCATTCAGCAGATTCCCAGCTTATTAGTACCCTTGTATAGCAGATCCCCACCCAGACAGCAAGCAATTGAGCTGCAAGTTTGAAAATGATTTGCTATTGCTAGCTTCACAAGCAAGTCCGCATTGCATGACTCCAGATTAACTTTCTTTGCAAACATTCTGCAAGTCTGCTACAAGTTCTGTTTCAGTTCTGTTATATAAAAGTCATCCCACCCCAGGGGTCACTGTGGCTGAATTTGGAGAACTCTCAACTGGAACTTGTGTTTCCAATGATCTGCAAGTGTAGAACTTGCCAGTGAAAATGTGTAGCAAGTTAACAAGACTTACAATTCAACATTGCCACAAATTTGTGGTAAGTTATCCTTGCTATCTGGGCAGCTGATTAGTACCCCTGTTCAGCAGATCCCCAGCTGATTAGTACCCTCGTTCAGCAGATCCCCGGTTTATTCGTACCCTCATTCAGCAGATCCCTGGCTTATTCGTACCCTCATTCAGCAGATCCTCAGCTTATTAGTACCCTCATTCAGCAGATCCTCAGCTTATTCGTACCCTCATTCAGCAGATCCTCAGCTTATTAGTACCCTCGTTCAGCTGATCCCCAGCTTATTAGTACCCTCGTTCAGCTGATCCCCAGCTTATTAGCACCCTCGTTCAGCTGATCCCCAGCTTATTAGTACCCTCATTTAGCAGATCCCCCTGCTCTGTAGTAACCCCCAGCTCTGCTGATGTCCCACTCAGTAGTATCCCCAAAACTGCCAACTGACCAGTAGGGTCAGGGTCAGCAAAAAACATGTCATGAATAAAAACAAGGAGAAAAGAAAAGACAGAGGCTTTCTAGACTTGAAAGAGATATTTCCAACACAACAAACCAATGGGGAATTAAATTGCACTAACGTATGGATCTTCATCTGTAAAGCTCAGTCCATTTCAAAGTATTTAACACTTTTTATGTATTCAGGGAAAGGGAGATGGTCCCAAATGCTGCACATCACCCCAAATCCCTGAACAGACAGTAAGAGCAGCCTCAGCCCAAACTCCGTCCAGGCTACGCCACCCCTGACGTGTTTCGTCCAGCCTACGGCGCTTAGTTATGGAAGTCCCTGCTTGCATTCATACATAAAGCTGAGGCAAGATCCTTCCCCTGCCTGCACTCCAGGGAAGGAGCTGGAGCCTACTGGAACCTTGAGTCACTGGTACCCCTCATCTTTGCA
>BLSH010296003.1:406549-422248 GCA_018402905.1 Glandirana rugosa
ATACAGGAGTCACTGGAGACACAGGGGTCACTGGAGATACAGGAGTCATTGGAGACATAGGGGTCACTGGCAGCATGCTTCTTGAACTGCTTGGCTCCTTGAGCTGCTCCTTCCTTCCACACTCTAGCCCTGCTGTACAGAGACTGGAGGAGGCTGATACCAAATCACATTCAGATACTTATACTGGTTGTATTTGTAAAATCCATACAAATGTGCATGCAACATCCAATATGATTGCATCCAAAATTGATTGGCTGCAATATCCATATTGCAGCCAATCAATGTTCACCGTTCACTGATATAACTTCAGCTTCCTGCTACAAATGGCTAGATGGATGACTTTCCACAGCTGATTACTCGACGATGACAGCAAGAGTGCAAAAAGGAAAAGATAATTCTACATTGCTTCACTCTTCAGGATATAACACAGTGATCCTGGGATTGGAGACCAATTATATCGCCTTTCGCAGATCTAAGGTGCAGCTGATCGAGATGGATTTCGATCGATAGACCTATGTGAATATTTAAAATGCTGGCGGGGCTGATTTACTAAAGGGATTGAGGCAGATCACTTAGATTAGTAAATAAGGTGGAGATGTGTTCATACTGATTACCCAAATAGTGTAAGGACCCATTTACATTTTTGTGGTGCGTAAGGTTGATAATTAACATGCATTGCATTGTAATAAATAGGCTGCCAATGTACCAAAAAATCCCATTGGATGTGCCTCAAATTTTGTGCATTGTGAAGCACTTTAACACACGCGCGTTAGCACCCCATTAAACGTAAATGGCACTGCAACACAGCAACGCATGTCAAATGCATTGCGGCAACACGCACTTTACCATAATGCAAAAAATGTAAATGGGCTCTAAAAGAAATGATAACAACTCATACATTTTTCTTGCTTGTGATTGGACGATTTAAGTGCTCCACTTATTTAGGGCCCCACTCACACTATAGCAATCTGCTGCAGCGTGTTAAGGCTCATTATTGCACACATTAATATGCATTGCATTAAGGCAGATTACTAAATATGAATGAATATGATAAATGAATTTTGCCAAAGCAAAAAAAAGGGACAAAAAATGGGCGTGACCCTATTTTCAAAGCACTTCGTGCCACAATGGATGGAAAAAAATGGGCATGACCCTATTTTCAAAGCACTTCGTGCCACAACGGATTGAAAAAATGGACATGACTCTATTTTCAAAGCGCTGTTTACCACAATGGTTAGAAAAAAATGGGCATGACCCTATTTACAAAATGTGGCATGCTACAATGGATGGAAAAAATGGGCATGACCCTATTTACAAAATGTGGCATGCTACAATGGATGGAAAAAATGGGCATGACCCTATCTACAAAATGTGGCATGCTACAATGAATGGAAAAAATGGGCAGGACCCTATCTACAAAATGTGGCATGCTACAATGGATGGAAAAAATGGGCATGACCCTATTTACAAAACGTGGCATGCTACAATGGATGGAAAAAATGGGCAGGACCCTATTTACAAAATGTGGCGTGCCACAACGAATGGAAAAAATGGGCATGACCCTATTTCCAAAATGTGGCGTGCCACAATGGAAGAAAAAATGGGCATTACCCTAATTCCAAGATGTGGCGTGCCACAATGGATGGAAAAAATGGGCATTACCCTATTTCCAAAAAGGAAGCATGCCACAATGGATGGAAAAAATGGGCATTACCCTATTTTCAAAAAGGAAGCATGCCACAATGGATGGAAAAAATGGGCATTACCCTATTTTCAAAACACGTCACACCACAGCGGATGTAAAAAATGGGCATGGCCTTATTTTCAGAACACGGCATGCTACGACGGATGGAAAAAATGGGCATGACCCTGTTTTCAAAACATGTCGCACCACAATGGATGGAAAAAAATGGGCGTGACTCTATTTCTAAAATGCCGTGTGCCACAAGGAATGGAAAAAAGGGACATGACCCTATTTCCCAAATGCCTTGCGCCACAACGGATGGATAAAATGGGTATGACCCTATTCCTAAAATGCCACATGCCACAACAGGTGTAAGAAATGGGCATGACCCTGTTTTCAAAACATGTCACGTCACAGCGGATGGAAAAAATGAGCATGAACCTATTTTTCAGAACACGGCACGCTATGACGCATGGAAAAAAAAGGAATGGGCACAACCCTGTTTTCAAAATGCAGCGTGCCACAATGGATCAAAAAAATGGGCATGACCCTATTTTTAAAACCCGGTGCGTCACCCACAACCGATGGATAAAGTGCCCCAAGGAGTGTAAAAAATGGCCATGACCTTATTTCCAAAATGACACAACAGGTGTAAAAAATGGGCATGGCCCTAGTTCCAAAATGCCAGGCACCACAGCGGATGGAAAAAATTGGTATTAGCCTATTTTCGGAACACGGCATGCTACGACGGATGACAAAAAAATGGGCATGACCCTGTTTTCAAAATGCAGCATGCCACAACAGATGGATAACAGATGGATAAAATGGGCACGATCCTATTTTCAAAATATGTCGCACCACAAAGGGTGAAAAAAATGGGCATGACCCTATTTACAAAACTCTATGCACCACAACATATGGAAAAAATGGGCATGACCCTATTTACAAAATGCGGCACACTACAACGATTGGAAAAGACAGGCATGACCCTATTTACAAAACGCGGCACACCACAACGGATGGAAAAAACGGGCATGATCCTATTTTCAAAAACGCGGCGCGCCACAACGGATGGATAAAAAGGGTATGACCCTATTTCCAGAATTTCGCATGCCACAAGGCGTGTAAAAAATGGGCATGACCAAAACGCTGTGCGCCACAACGGGTGTAAACATGTGCATGACCCTATTTTCAGAACACGGCGTGCCACAATGGTTGGAAAAAGTGGGCATGACCCTTTTTTCAAAACACGGTGCGCCACCCACAACAGATGGATAAAATGGGCATCACCCTATTTTCAAAATGCGGCACGCCACAACAGGTTCAAAATGCAACACAATGGATGGTGATGGGCTGCGTTGCGTCGCGCTCTACTGTACAGTGAATTGGACGCCATTCTCACCTCAACGCACTGCACGGTGAGCAGGTGCATTGGCATGCGTCGTGGCAGCATGTCATTTAGTGCACAAGCATGAATGAGCCCCTAGTAAATGAACCCCACCACACAGAACTCACCTGCGGCGGCACAGTGCACGAGGCGCAGTGTAAAACGACAGCAAATTACCTGTAAATTGCAGCAAATGTTGCTTATCAGTTAACAATCAGTCCTGGAGATCCGGGGGATGCGGTTTACGAGGGGCTCCACCTTTCCAGCATTCTACCATTCCCAAATCCTCTGCACGGCATGGGAACACCTGTGTGACATCGGTGAGTAAATCCCTCTGTGTGCGGAGCTGTCACTCTACAAAACACTGGCAGAAAGGAGAGATTACCCACAATTCCCTGGAATGAGGCCAGACTCGCAGGATGAGTACAGAACACGCTGTACCTGTTTTTATGTAACGTGGTGTACCTGCCACGCCCACCCCCAGCTGTTCACCTGCGAGGTCACCGCCGACACCAAAGAGAACAACCTGTCCAGCAGCGAGCATCATGGGAAGTGTAGTCCTGGGGAAGAAGGGACGTTGCATGTTCCTTTAAGAGATTCCTGTCCATTAAAGGATCTTCCCACTCCAAGAGGACTTTGATCTATCGGCTTCTACACGCCATCCTGAAATACATTCCATTTTGTATTTTGCTTGCCGAAAGTATAACTGAAGGCAGAACTTTTTCTTTTTTGGATCTTGATATAACGAGAGGGGTTAGAACACCTGTAGGGTTTTTATTGCGTTTGGTGTCCCCATTGGGGAGATTCACTCACTCCAATTGCCCTGTTCACCATCATCACTGGAATGAAAGTGATGGGGTAAATCCAAAATTTTGGGTTGTCACCAGAACAGGAAAAGAGGGGAATCTTCTAAAGGGAAAATTTGGTCCCATGACATCTATAGAGTGGGACGAGGTTAGACTTAGGTTAGGGAGATTTGCTCTCTCTTATTGCCTGGTCTCCAAGATCACCTGGAATGAAAGGGAGGGGTAAGTCCAAAATTTTGGGTTGTCACCAGAACAGGAAGAGTGGGGAATCTTCCAATGGGAAAATTTGGTCCCATGACATCTATAGAGTGGGACGGGGTTAGACTTAGGTTAGGGAGATTTGCTCTCTCTTATTGCCTGGTCTCCAAGATCACCTGGAATGAAAGTGAGGGGTAAGTCCAAAATTTTGGGTTGTCACCAGAACAGGAAGAGAGGGGAATCTTCCAATGGGAAAATTTGGTCCCATGACATCTATAGAGTGGGACGGGGTTAGACTTAGGTTAGGGAGATTTGCTCTCTCTTATTGCCTGGTCTCCAAGATCACCTGGAATGAAAGTGAGGGGTAAGTCCAAAATTTTGGGTTGTCACCAGAACAGGAAGAGTGGGGAATCTTCCAATGGGAAAATTTGGTCCCATGACATCTATAGAGTGGGACGGGGTTAGACTTAGGTTAGGGAGATTTGCTCTCTCTTATTGCCTGGTCTCCAAGATCACCTGGAATGAAAGTGAGGGGTAAGTCCAAAATTTTGGGTTGTCACCAGAACAGGAAGAGAGGAGAATCTTCCAATGGGAAAATTTGGTCCCATGACATCTATAGAGTGGGACGGGGTTAGACTTAGGTTAGGGAGATTTGCTCTCTCTTATTGCCTGGTCTCCAAGATCACCTGGAATGAAAGTGAGGGGTAAGTCCAAAATTTTGGGTTGTCACCAGAACAGGAAGAGAGGGGAATCTTCCAATGGGAAAATGTGGTCCCATGACATCTATAGAGTGGGACGGGGTTAGACTTAGGTTAGGGAGATTTGCTCTCTCTTATTGCCTGGTCTCCAAGATCACCTGGAATGAAAGTGAGGGGTAAATCCAAACTTTTGGGTTGTCACCAGAACAGGAAGAGAGGGGAATTATTTCAATAAGCACACCAGGTACCATGACAACTATAGAGTGGGGCAGGATTAGAACACCTGTCAGCCTTTTTTTTTTGTCATTGGTGTCCCCATTGAGGAGATTCACTCTCTCTTAGTGCCCTGATCAACAATGTCACCGGGAATGACAGCGGAGGAGCATACAATATTTTGGCTTGTCACCAGAACAGTAAATAAGGGGACATTTTCCAATAATCCAATCATTTATTGGAGATAAAGGTAAACAAGTAGAACCTTGTAGAAACATAGGAGAGCAGGGGCCACTGGAGATGCTGGAGTCACCAGAGACACAGGGGTCACTGGAGACACAGGAGTCACTGGAGATTCAGGGGTCACTGGAAACACAGGGGGCATTGGAGACACAGGGGGCATTGGAGACACAGGGTTTGCTGGAGGCACAGAAGTCACTGGATACTCAGGGGACACTGGAGACACAGGAGTCACTGGAGACAGAAGGTTCCCTGGAGACACAGGAGTCACTGGAGACAGAAGGTTCCCTGGAGACACAGGAGTCACTTGAGATTCAGGGGTCACTGGAGACGCAGGAGAGGCTGGAGACTCAGAGGTCACCGTAAACACAGGGGTCATTGGAGACACCGGGGGCATTGGAGACACAGGGTTTGCTAGAGACACAGAAGTCACTGGAGACTCAGGGGTCACTGGAGACACAGGAGTCACTGGAAACACAAGGGTCCCTGAAGACACAGGAGTCACTGGAAATTCAGGGGTCACTGGAGACATAGGAGATGCTGGAGACTCAGGGGTGACTGGAGACACAGGGGATGCTGGAGACTCAGAGGTCACTGGAGACATAGGGTTTGCTTGAGACACCAAAGTCACTGGAGAGTCAGGGGTCACTGGAGACACAGGAGTCACTGGAGACACAGGGGTCACTGGAGACACAGGGGATGCTGGAGACTCAGAGGTCGCTGGAGACTCAGTGGTCACTGGAAACTCAGTGGTCACTGGAAACTCAGTGGTCACTGAAGACTTAGAGGTCACTGGAGACACAGGGGTCACTGGAGACACAGGAGTCACTGGAGACACAGGGGTCACTGGAGTCACTGGAAACATAGGGGCCACTGGAGACACAGGGGATGCTGGAGACTCAGAGGTCACTGGAGATACAGGAGTCACTGGATACACAGGGATCGCTGGAGACACAGGGGTCACTAGAGACACAGGAGTCACTGGAGACACAGAAGTCACTGGAGATGCAGGGGTCACTGGAGGTTCAGAGGTCACTGGAGACTCAGGGGACACTGAAGACTCAGAGGTCACTGGAGACTCAGTGGTCACTGAAGACTTAGAGGTCACTGGAGACTCAGGAGTCACTGAAGACAAAAGGGTCACTGTAGACTCAGGGGTTGCTGGAGACACAGGGGTTGCTTGAGACACAGGAGTCACTGGAGACTCAGTGGTCACTGAATACTTAGAGGTCACTTTAGACACAGGGGTCACTGGAGACTCAGGGGTCACTGTAGACTCAGGGGTTGCTGTACACACAGGGGTCACTGAAGACTTAGAGGTCACTGGAGACACAGGAGTCACTGGAGACTCAGGGGTCACTGTAGACTCAGGGGTTGCTGGAGACACAGGGATTTCTGGGGGTATCAGGAGTCTCTGGACAATGAGAAACACATTGATTCGTTTTTTAAGGTGCACCCCTTTTGATTGTCTGTGTCACTAACACCCAGAAGTCCTACCACTCAACCTCAACTTAGTAGATTGTACAACCAGATTGTAACATGTATGGCTGTCTTGACTCTCCAACATCTTTCAGATACATTTATATTAAGCTTGGTGTAAAACGCGGTACGGATCCCATGAGGTCACGGTTCTTGTGCCGTGTGCACAAACCGTAGGCTGAACTCTGGGAAAAATCTCATCTAAAAATAACGCAAAATCTACCGGCTGGATACGGCGGCCATGACGCCCAGAGCGATGGGGGATTTCAAGTCTATTTGTGCGTGTCCCCGGAGGGATAATGTATTCCCCGGGCTCCGCACTGACACTGCACTCAGCCACGCATAAAAACTGTCACAAGTCGGGATGGTGTTAATATGAGAGGAGACAATTATCAGAGCTCAGAGGACGCTTTGTAACCATCATTAAAATCGCCGCGTCACTCATCTCTGCTCTGCGCCCAGTCTTGTGCTTTTCCTGAATTCATTTGTTTTTGTTTTTTTTTTTTATTAAACCTCAATACAGATTTTTATGAAGGTAACAGCAAGAAAAAACAGCAAAAACCATCTTATACTAAATATCAACATAAAAAAGATTCCAAGTATAAATATTATCAATAGATCCTTTAAAAACAAGGATCTACTTATAAAATATTCCCTAGAACGAATGTCACAAGCATTCGGTCAGCCGTAAAGGAATATTCCATGTATTTTGTCTAATAGGTTAATCTCCTATGGCCTCCGGCTCCATCTAGTGGCCATAATGGGGTATTTTCCCTATGGAGTTATTTCAGAAAAATACCACAATATGGCCACTAGATGGAGCTGATGACCATAGGAATTTTATATAAGTAAGTACATCCCAAGGACTGTTTGAGGACACAAGGCTTTACAACTACTTTAAAGAGGACCTGTAAGCAATTTTGCAATCCTGTATGAATAAATTACGGACTTGCCAGCAATGATATCATTTTTTTCAGAAAAGCTCCGCCTTTTAACCCTAAAAAGACACCCTTGGGCTCCAGTCCAGTGCCTTAGCCTAGGCTGAGATGATGTCATCAGTCTGCTGCAGGCAGGAGGAAGCAAATTCCTCATTTTTAGTCTCCTTTTCTCCTTTGATTACTCAGACTGTACATTGTAACTTTGCAGCATGTTCAAAGGTGAGCAGGGGCTGATTTGTGTCAAGCACAGCCAAGAACTGCACTGGCATTCAGATTTACATGATTGCGTCATCTCTGAGCGGGCATCTCAGTGCAGGAAGTAGACGGCGACTATGCATGATGCCTGAACAAAGATGGTGCCGTCCTTCTGGAGAGAAAAGTAGATGAAGGCACAGTCAGGGGAGAGGTAATAAATAATTGGAAGTGTTACACTGACACATTGCTTAGCATGGACAAAACTTAACATGAATAAAATATAATTTTGGGTCCACTTTAACTTTAAGCTGACTAACACAAAGTAAATATGGTGTAATATCAGGGAGCACATATATTGAGTCATTATTGAAGTGTTCATCTTAAAGTGGATCTGTTTTTTGGAATGTGGAAGTGTTGTCACCAGAACAGGATGTGGGGGAAATCTTCCAATGGGGACACCTGTTTCAATCATAACAATTTAAATACTGATTTCCCTTCATACTGGAGAGATTTTCTCCCACTTCCTACTGTGTCTCAAAGACAGGAAGTAAGGGGAAGTCTCCCCAAGGAAACAAAGCTTTTCCAATGCAAAGATAAATAACCAACTTTCATTATAATAATCAGATTCAATCCAGAGATTTCCATTGCAGTTCTTATTTTCTGCCACTAGATGTCCTTGGTCTGATAACCAGGTTCATTCAACCTACTTAATCTGAGCCCAGTTCATCATGGACCCGCCCCCCTCAGCATGTGACTTCACAATGGAGATAACAAAACCAGCTTTTGCTGCAGTATTCAGCTTCAATCCAGAGATGTCCCCTGCAGTACTTTTATTCTGCCACTAGATATCCTCAGTCTGATGGACAGCATTATTAAATCCACTTTCTCTGAGCCCAGGTCATCCCGGACCAGCCCCCAACCTGCGACAGTGAAAAGAGAAGCATCACAGCGATGAGCTCATCTCTCTGTCACTCTGCTCTCTCCTCCTATGATCTGCTTAAAGTATCATTCCAGCCCAAAATAAGTTAAATGACCAACTTTCACTGTAATATTCAGATTCTATTCAGAGATTTCCATTGAAGTTCTTTTTTTCTGCCACTAGATGTCCTCACTCTGATAACCAGTTCATTCAACCTACTTAATCTGAGCCCAGTTCATCATGGACCCGCCCCCCTCAGCATGTGACTTCACAATGGAAATAACAAAACCAGCTTTTGCTGCAATATTCAGCTTCAATCCAGAGATGTCCCCTGCAGTACTTTTATTCTGCCACTAGATGTTCTCAGTCTGATGACCAGCATTATTAAATCCACTTTCTCTGAGCCCAGGTCATCCCGGACCAGCCCCCAACCTGTGACAGTGAAAAGAGAAGCATCACAGTGATGAGCTCATCTCTCTGTCACTCTGCTCTCTCCTCCTATGATCTGCTTAAAGTAGAATTCCAGACTAAATAACCCGTTAAATCACCAACTTTCACTGTAATATTCAGATTCAGTCCAGAGATTTCCACGGCAGTTCTTTTTTCTGCCACTAGATGTCCTCCGTTTGATAACCAGGTTTGTTTGACCCACTTCATCTGAGCCCAGGTCATCCTGAACCTGTCCCCCAGCATGTGACTTTACAATGAAAAGAGAAGCGACACAGCAATGAGCTCATCTCTCTGTCACTCTGCTCTCCCCTTCTACAATCTGCTTAAAGTAGAATTCCAGCCCACCAATAAATTAAATAATCAACTTTCACTGTAATATTCAGATTCATTTCAGAGATTTCCATTGCAATTCTTTTTTTTCTGCCACTAGATGTCCTCAGTCTGATAATCAGGTTCATTCAACCCACTTTTCTGAGTCCCCTGTCATCCTGAACCCACCCCCAGCATGTGACTTCACAATTGAAATAACAAAACCACTTTTGCTGCAATATTCAGCTTCAACCAAGAGATGTCCCCTGCAGTGCTTTTATTCTGCCACTAGATATCCTCATTCTTATGGCCTGCAGCATTTAATCCACTTCCTCTGAACCCAGGTCATCCCGGACGAGCCCCCAACCTGTGACAGTGAAAAGAGAAGCAGCAAAGTGATGAGCTCATCTCTCTGTCACTCTGCTCTCGCCTCCTATCATCAGCTTGAAGTAGAATTTCAGCCAAACATAATTTAAATAACCAACTTTCACTGTAATATTCAGCTTCAATTCAGATATTTCAATTGCAATTCTTTTTTTCTGCCACTAGATGTCCTCAGTCTGATAACCAGGTTAATTCAACCCACTTTTCTGAGTCCCCAGGTCATCCTGAACCCGCCCCCCAGCATGTGACTTCACAATGGAAATAACAAAACCAGATTTTGCTGCAATATTCAGCTTCAATCCAAAGATGTCCCCACGCAGTGCTTTTATCTGCCACTAGATGTCCTCATTCTGATGGCCAGCATCATGTAATCCACTTCCTCTGAGCCCAGGTCATCCCAGACCAGCCCCCAACCTGTGATAGTGGAAAGAAAAGCAGCACAGTGGTGAGCTCATCTCTCTGTCACTCTGCTCTCTCCTCCTATGATCTGCTTAAAGCAGGATTCCAGCCAAAAATAACCAGTTAAACAGCCAACTTTCATTGTAATATGCAGATTAAATTCAGAGATTTCCTTTGCAGTTCTTTTTGCTACCACTAGATGTCCTCCATTTGATAACCAGGTTTTTTATTGACCCACTTCATCTGAGCCCAGGTCATTCTGGACCCACCCTCCCAGCATGTGACTTCACAATGGAAAGAAAAGCAGCACAATGATGAGCTCATTTCTCTGTCACTCTGCTCTCTCCTCCTATCTGCTTAAAGTAGAATTCCAGCAAAAAATAAGTTACTGCAAATAACCAACTTTTAATGTAATAATCAGATTCAGTTCAGGGATTTTCATTGCAGTTCTTTTTTTCTGCCTCTAGATGTCCTCAGTGTGATAACCAGGTTAATTCAACCCACTTTTCTGAGTCCCCAGGTCATCCTGAACCCACCCCCAGCATGTGACTTCACAATGGAAATAACAAAACCAGCCTTTGCTGCAATATTCAGCTTCAATCCAGAGATGTCCCCTGCAGTTATTTTATTCTGCCACTAGATATCCTCAGTCTGATGGCCAGCATCATTTATTCCACTTCCTCTGAGCCCAGGTCATCCCGGACCAGCCCCCAACCTGTGACAGTGAAAAGAAAAGCGGCACAGCGATGAGCTCATCTCTCTGTCACTCTGCTCTCTCCTCCTATCATCAGTTTCAATTAGAATGCCGGCCAAAAATAACAAGTTAATTAGCCAACTTTCACTGTAATATTCAGATTCAATTCAGAGATTTCCATTGCAGTTATTTTTTTCTGCCACTAGATGTCCTCAGTCTGATAACCAGGTTAATTCAACCCACTTTTCTGAGTCCCTAGGTCATCCTGAACCCACCCCCAGCATGTGACTTCACAATGGAAATAACAAAATCAGCCTTTGCTGCAATATTCTTTTTTTCTGCCACTAGATGTCCTCAGTCTGAAGGCCAGGTTCATTCAACCCACTTTTCTGAGTCCCCAGGTTATCCTGAACCCGCCCCCCAGCATGTGACTTCACAATGGAAATAACAAAACCAGCCTTTGCTGCAATATTCAGTTTCAATCCAGAGATGTCCCCTGCAGTGCTTTTATTCTGCCACTTGATATCCTCAGTCTGATGGCCAGCATCATTTATTCCACTTCCTCTGAGCCCAGGTCATCCCGGACCAGCCCCCAACCTGTGACAATGAAAAGAAAAGCGGCACAGCGATGAACTCATCTCTCTGTCACTCTGCTATCTCCTCCTATCATCAGTTTCAATTAGAATGCTGGCCAAAAATAACAAGTTAATTAGCAAACTTTCACTGTAATATTCAGATTAAATTCAGAGATTTCCATTGCAGTTATTTTTTCTGCCACTAGATGTCCTCCATTTGATAACCAGGTTTGTTTGACCCACTTCATCTTAGCCCAGGTCATTCTGAATCCACCCTCCCAGCATGTGACTTCACAATGGAAATAACAAAACCAGCCTTTGCTGCAATATTCAGTTTCAACCCAGAGATGTCCCCTGCAGTGCTTTTATTCTGCCACTAGATATCCTCTGTCTGATGGACAGCATCATTTATACCACTTCCTCTGAGCCCAGGTCATCCCGGACCAGCCCCCAACCTGTGACAATGAAAAGAAAAGTGGCACAGCGATGAGCTCATCTCTCTGTCACTCTGCTCTCTCCTCCTATGATCAGTTTAAAGTAGAATGCTGGCCAAAAATAACAAGTTAAATAGCCAACTTTCACTGTAATATTCAGATTCAGTTCAGAGATTTCCATTGCAGTTATTTTTTTCTGCCACTAGATGTCCTCAGTCTGAAGGCCAGGTTCATTTAACCTACTTTTCTGAGTCCCCAGGTTATCCTGAACCCACCCCCAGCATGTGACTTCACAATGGAAATAACAAAACCAGCCTTTGCTGCAATATTCAGTTTCAACCCAGAGATGTCCCCTGCAGTGCTTTTATTCTGCCACTAGATACCCTCAGACTGATGGGCAGCATCATTTATACCACTTCCTCTGAGCCCAGGTCATCCCGGACCAGCCCCCAACCTGTGACAATGAAAAGAAAAGCAGCACAGCGATGAGCTCATCTCTCTGTCACTCTGCTCTCTCCTCCTATCATCACTTTAAAGTAGAAAGTTAAATAGCCAACTTTCACTATAATATTCAGATTCAATTCAGAGATTTCCATTGCAGTTCTTTTTTCTGCCACTAGATGTCCTCAGTCTGATAACCAGGTTTGTTTTACCCACCTCATCTAGGCCCGGGTCATCCTGAACCTGACCCTCCCAGCATGTGACTTCACAATGGAAAGAGAAGCAGCACAGCGATGAGCTCATCTCTCTGTCACTCTGCTCTCCCCTCCTATGATCTGATTGGCTCCTGGTGCTGCTTCTTCTTCTCAGATTCCATCCCTGCTTTACAGGCAAAAGGCTGATACCAGGTCACATTCAGGCACTTTTGCTTGAATAAAAAAAAAATAAAGAATGGTGTAGCAATGATTTCAGGGCTGCATTCATTTTCGTCTTTTATGCCCGGAGTTCAGATCTAAGCTGGCCACACACATTGCAATCTGATTATACAATCCCATCTTCCAATAGCTATGTAATACAAGGACCTCCCTGATTGGTTACAATGTGAATGGATTGTATGCAGGGCCGGTGCTACCACTAGGCAAACTAGGCAGCCGCCTAGGGCGCACTGCTGCCTAGGGGCGCCTGGCTGCTATTTTCCCTCTGCTGCAGCATGTAACTAACTTAGTCCCAGGCAGCTGCTCCGTCCGACCGGTAGTGTAATTAGACAGCGCCAGAGAAAGCAGAGCCAATGCTTCCTGTATAGTGCCGCCTCCTGTCACATGGGCAGGGCAAAGGGGGTGGAGTCAGGGGTGGAGCCAATGGGTGGCAAAATGAGGTTTCACCTAGGGTGTCTAAAATCCTTGCACCAGCCCTGATTGTACGGGTAGACCTACACATTGCGTCGTTTCGGCCAATCTGCAGGAGATTGCACAGAGATGGTACAATCAGATTGTACAAAGCCTATTGCCAGCAACGGAGACACACAGATTGGTGCCCCTGGTAGCAAAGGTATCATTTCTCCCAGCCTGCAACAATAAAAGGGGGAGGAAATAAAACGTATTATAGAGAGAACAATAGAAGAGGGGAAGCAGACGGAGAGAAACACGTGGGAGGATAAATGTATTCAGTGTGGAAAATACCGACGAATTGTCAGACCGAATCTTCCAGCGCGGGGCTCACTGAAGCAGTTAAAAAAAAAAAAAAAAACCTATCCGAAAAAAAAAAAAAAATGCGCCTGTAATTTTAAAAATGAGAAATGACTGTAAATGATGCTTCTGGGGCTCCCAAGGCGCCCCGCCTGACCCAGAGGGCAAAGGTCAGTGCCAGCGGCAAGGTCTAATTAGCTCTATCAGATGATTAAACTGGCAGCGGCGGCCCTGTAATCGCATTCTTTTGGCTCGCCAAGGACACGGAAATCATTTCCGCGCCGCTGCTGCTCCTTCTCGTGTGTCTGAATCCGAGGGCAAAGGTCAGAGTCATCAGCAAGATCTAATTAGCATTGTCAGGTCATTAACACCGCGGGCGCAGTGCCGCAATCTGGTTGTCCTTGGTTGGATATTGGGAGACTTCCTATTATTAACTGGGCTCCTGTGCGCCCCCTATAGACCAGAGCAATTCTTACATTTCTGCTGTGGGCCTGATTATTAAAGCGGAGTGGAAGTGGAACTTCTGCTGTTTGGATTACCCCCCCCCCCTCAGGTGTCACATTTGGCACCTTTCGGGGGGGGGGGGGGAAGAAGACCCCTTTAGACAGGTGTCCTTTTCCGCACATCCCGGAGCTCGGGCCGGCGGCCGCGGCGCCTGATGTCAGCAACCCGGCTCCCTCCTCCATCCTCGCTCTGCTATTAGCCGCCTGGCAAAGGCGATCCGACTTTGCTAGGCAATTCGAAAGTGATTTATAAGCGATTCGGGAGAGACTTTAGAGCTACTTTGGGCATTACAACGCGACCTGAAGCGACCTCCATGCCAGGCGACTTTGCCTGTGGCCAATCAGAGAAGAGAGGGAGGGGGGTTGCCTTAAAAAATTATTTTCTTTTTCCTGTAAAGTCGTTTCTTCATAGACGGGGATCCGACTTGGAAGCGACCTCCATTGACTTCTATGGGCTCAAATCGCCTAGAAGTCGCTTTGAAATAGTACAGGAAGCTTTTTTGAAATCGCCTTGGAGTCGGAGCGACTTGAGTAGCGCATATTAAGACGGCTCCATTGATTCCAATGGGATTTCTGATGTCAGGCGATTTGAGGCGAATTGGGGCGACACAAGTCGGATCGCAAATCGCCTAGGTGTGAACCGGCCCTAAGTGTCCTATTATTAAAAGTCAGCAGCTACTGTATGTGCACTGTATGTGTGCTGTATGTGCGCTGTATGTGCGCTGTATGTGCGCTGTATGTGCGCTGTGTGTGTGCTGTGTGTGTGCTGTGTGTGTGATGTGTGTGTGCAGTATGTGTGATGTATGTGTATTGTATGTGTGCTGTATGTGTGCTGTATGTGTGCTGTATGTGTGATGTATGTGTGATGTATGTGTGCTGTATGTGTGCTGTATGTGTGCAGTATGTGTGCTGTATGTGTGCTGTATGCGTGCAGTATGCGTGCTGTATGTGTGCAGTATGTGTGCAGTGTGTGTGATGTGTGTGTGCTGTGTGTGTGCTGTATGTGTGCAGTATGTGTGCTGTATGTGTGATGTATGTGTGATGTATGTGTGCTGTATGTGTGCTGTATGTGTGCAGTATTTGTGCTGTATGTGTGCTGTATGTGTGCTGTATGTGTGATGTATGTGTGCTGTGTGTGTGATGTATGTGTGCTGTATGTGTGCTGTATGTGTGCTGTATGTGTGATGTATGTGTGCTGTGTGTGTGATGTATGTGTGCAGTATTTGTGCTGTATGTGTGCTGTATGTGTGCTGTATGTGTGCTGTGTGTGTGCTGTATGTGTCCTGTATGTGTGCTGTATGTGTGATGTATGTGTGCTGTATGTGTGATGTATGTGTGCTGTATGTGTATTGTATGTGTGCTGTATGTGTACTGTATGTGTGCTGTATGTGTATTGTATGTGTGCTGTATGTGTATTGTATGTGTGCTGTATGTGTGCTGTATGTGTGCTGTATGTGTATTGTATGTGTGCTGTATGTGTGCGTGTATGTCGTGTGTGTGTTGTGTGTGTGTTGTGTGTGTGTCGTGTGTATGTCGTGTGTATGTCATGTGTATGTAGTGTGTATGTCG
>BLSH010296003.1:430906-440969 GCA_018402905.1 Glandirana rugosa
CCATGTTCCAGTCCAGTCCCTGTAATAGGTCCACATTCCCTATTATATTTCCACCTGGATAATGTCCCTGACCTGACCTTGTACCCCCTTTATATTATCCCTTACCCCCTGATAATGTCTCTGGACTGACCTTGTACCCCCTTTATATTATCCCTTACCCCCTGATAATGTCCCTGGACTGACCTTGTACCCCCTTTATATTATCCCTTACCCCCAGATAATGTCCCTGGACTCCCCTCCTATCCCGTGGCAAAAAATGGGCGTGATTTAAACTAAACAACGGGTGTGGCTTAAATGGGGCGTGGCTCAAAGGGGTGTGGTTCGAGTCTGAGAAGAACGAGGGAAGGAGGAAGAAAGAAAAATATAGGGATGGAAGAAGGAGAGAGAAGGAAGGAAAGAAGGATGGAGGGACAGCAGGTCCAGATTCTACACCACAATAGCAATATGTGTATTCCAGAAAGTTTAACAATCAGCAGATAAAGATACTCCAAACACCTGGTGTTAGCACTTCAATCATCTCGGCACCATGATTGTTATGGTGTCAGGATGATTGAAGCACATTATTTCTATTATTACATTGTAATATAAAATGAAATAGTTCAACTCGCCATAAAGCAGAATCAGTGGGAGCCCTGAGTGTGTCACTTGCCATCGTCGCCCGCCACCAGATGCCATCAGGTGTCCCCAGCAGAGCCCCTCCTTACATCAGGCATTCCCAGCAGAGTCCTCCTTCCATCAGGCGTCCTCAGCAGGGTCTCTCCTTCCACCAGGTGTCCTCAGCAGGGTCTCTTCTTCCATCAGGTGTCCCCAGCAGGGTCACTCCTTCCATCAGGTGTCCCCAGCAGAGTCCCTCCTTCCATCAGGTGTCCCCAGCAGTCCCTCCTTCCATCAGGTGTCCCCAGCAGAGTCCCTCCTTCCATCAGGTGTCAGAAGAGTCCCTCCTTCCATCAGGTGTCCCAAGCAGAGTCCCTCCTTCCATCAAGTGTCCCCAAAAGAGTCCCTCCTTCCATTAGGTATTACCAGCAGAATCCCTCCTTCCATCAGGTGTCCCCAGCAGAGTCCCTCCTTCCATTAGGTGTCCCCAGAAGAGTCCCTTCTTCCATCAGGCATTCCTAGCAGAGTCCCTCCTTCCATCAGGTGTCCCCAGCAGAGTCCCTCCTTCCATCAGGTGTCTCCAGCAGAATCCCTTCTTCCATCAGGCATTACCAGCAGAATCCCTCCTTCCATCAGGTGTCCCCAGCAGAGTCCCTCCTTCCATCAGATGTCCCCAGCAGAGTCCCTTCTTCCATCAGGCATTCCCAGCAGAGTCCCTCCTTCCATCAGGTGTCCCCAGCAAAGTCCCTCCTTCCATCAGGTGTCCCCAAAAGAGTCCCTCCTTCCATTAGGCATTACCAGCAGAATCCCTCCTTCCATCAGGTGTCCCCAGCAGATTCCCTCCTTCCATCAGATGTCCCCAGCAGAGTCCCTTCTTCCATCAGGCATTCCCAGCAGAGTCCCTCCTTCCATCAGGTGTCCCCAGCAGAGTCCCTCCTTCCATCAGGTGTCCCTAGCAAAATCCCTCCTTCCATCAGGCATTCCCAGCAGAGTCACTCCTTCCATCAGATGTCCACTGCAGAGTCCCTTCTTCCATCATGCATTCCCAGCAGAGTTCCTCCTTCCATCAGGTATCCCCAGCAGAGTCTCTCCTTCCATCATGTGTGCCCAGCAGAGTCCCTCCTTCCATCAGGCATTCCCAGCAGGGTCCCACTGTCACGTTTCTGGTGGTGGAGTCTGACTTATGCAGGGTTAACCTCTCTTGCTACCCTGATTCAAGAACCCCCGTTAGAGCAGACAGGTGGTTCAGGAGTGAGGATGGCACGAGGCTTGAGCTGGTCACCGGTGACAACTGAAGTGGTTCCTCCTGTCTCATGCTGGTTGGTAGAATGGTGGTACAGGCTGGGTCAGTAACAGGCTGGCAGCAGAGGTACAAAGGAGCAGGCAGGAGAATGGTCATGGGAAGCCGAGGTCGTTGCAGGCAGAGATCAAGCAGGGTCAAGTCAAAGCCGAGTTACAGGAACAGTTAAACAGGTAACAGATAGCTCGGGTACACTAAACGCTGTAGAACAGACAGCATTGACTGTATGGTGCTGTCCAGTTTAAATAGCTAGTTTGGCACCATTAATGGCGCTCACCTGTGCACACACCTGCCGCGTGCGTGCGCGCTCCTGCACACACCTGTGTGGGAGAACAGGCGTTGCAGAAGAATTCCTCAATGTCGTTTCCTGACATTGCCACACCCCAAGGGGCAGCCTCCGGATGCCCAGACGGGCCATTTTAGCAGGATTGTTATCCTTAAAAGACTGGATCCGCTCTTCCGCATGTATGTTGGCTTCGGGCTCCCAGGAGTTCTCTTCAGGGCCGTAACCCTTCCATTTCACCAACTACTGGATGCCACTACCCCTCTTCCTGCAGTCCAGGATGGATTCTATTTGAAATGCCTCTTCCCCGTCTACCAGAATTGGACCCGGCGGGCTAGTCTTCTGCCCAGGAAAAGGATTTGGGGTCATGGCTTTCAGTAAGGACACGTGAAAAACCGGGTGAACACGCAGAGAAGGTGGAAGCTCCAGCTCATAGGCCACCCTATTGATCTTCCTTTTCACTGGAAAGGGTCCAATAAACCTGGGTCCTAACTTCTTGGAGGGGCAGGCTAGCTTCAGCCAGACTCGTTCCCCAGGCTGTAAGTCCAACTCTCCCCGTCTCCCTTTGTCGTACACTTCTTTGTTATATTCCCGGGTTCGGGTCAAGGATTCCTGAAGAAATTTATTGTTTTCTTCCAGGAACTTGGTTGTTTCTTGTACTGCGGGTACCGCACTCTCAAGATTGCAGTTAAACATGAAGGTTGGGTGGAAGCCATAGTTAGCCAGAAATAGGGATTGTTTAGTGGCCGAATGAACGGTATTATTGAAGGTGAACTCAGCTAATGGCAGCAGAGAGGCCCGGTCATCCTGCGAGAATGAGGAGAAGCAGCAAAGGCATTGTTTGAGCGTTTGATTGGTCCTCCCCATCTGACCATTTGTCTGTGGATGATAAGCGGAAGAAAATGCCAGTTCGATGTCAAGTGAGGAACACAGAGCTTTCCAGAACCTGGAAGTGAATTGAAGTCCGCTGTCAGAGACATTGAGCTTGGCGAGGTCTCAGTCTTTTCGCTGCCCAAAGATACTCTAGGTTTTTATGATCCGTAAAGATCGAGATGGGGTGCCTGGCTCCTTCCAACAGATAGCGCCACTCTTCCAGGGTGGCTTTAATGGCTAGAAGCTCTCTACCTCCCACTTCATAGTTCCTCTTAGGCATGGTTAGTTTATGGGAGAAGAACACCACAGGGTGTAAGGCAGCCTTAGCTCCTTGTCTTTGGCATAGCACGGCCCAACAGCAACCTCAGAGGCATCCACTTGCAGGACAAATGGCAAGGCAGGGTCAGGATGCTTTAGGACCCTCTTTAGGGTCACAAAGGCTTCTTGGGCTTCATCAGTCCACACAGGAACCGTGTGTTCAGCTTGGTCAGCTGGGTAATTAGGCAATAATGGCTGAGAACCCCTTTATAAATTTTCTATAGAAGTTGGCGAAGACGATGAAACGCTGGATTCACTTTTTGTCCGTGGGGTGCGGCCAGTCCAGGATGGCCGCGACCTTCTGAGGGTCCATGGTGATACCTATGACTGAGATGATGAGCCCCAGGAAGGGAATGCTCGGGCGTTCGAATTCAGACTTTTCAGCCTTGGCATAACGCCTGTGCTGTCGAAGGCGGCTCAGGATACAAGCGACATGTTTGCGGTGCTCTTCCAAGGTGGGGGAGAATATCAGAATGTCATCCAAGTAGATAATTACAAATAGATCCAGGTAATCTTTGAACACGTTGTTCACAAAGTGCTGGAATGTGATCGGGGCATTGCAGAGCCCGAAGGGCATCACCAGATGTTCGAAATGCCCGAGCCGGGTTCGGAAGGTGGTCTTCCATTCATCGCCCTCCTGGATAGGGACAAGATTATATGCTCCACAGAGGTCCAGCTTGGTGAATACTGTTGCCGCCCCTAGTCTCTTGAAGAGCTCTGGAAGTAAAGGCAGAAGGTAGCGTTTTTTTACTGTTATCTTATTTAACTCTCTGTAGTCTATGCAGGGCCCCAGGGTGTGATCCTTCTTTTCCGCAAAGAATATCCCAGCTCCTGTGGGAGATGTGGAGGGCCGGATGAAGCTTTTCTGCAGATTGTCATCCAGGTAGGCCTAGAGGGCCACTAGTTCCAGTTCAGCCAGGGGGAAGATCCTCCCAAAGGGACCTTGGCTCCACGCAGGAGCTTGATAGGACAGTCATAGGCCCTATGGGATGGCAACTTTTTGGCCCCTTTCTTACTAAACACATCCAGGAAGGCGTGATAAACTGAGGGAACAGACGGGCGGGCATCAGAATCCGAGTCTGCATCCAGGCTGAGTAAGGTAGGTATCAACTGCTTGGCCTCCGGGAAACATGACTGGGTACAATAGGATGACTGGAACTTGGTTTTGCCCGTAACCCAGTTGATGCAGGGGCTATGGGCCTGCAGCCAGGAATGATAGGAAACAGGGGGGATACGATGACATCCAGAAGGAGGAGCTCCTGGTGACCGTCGGGGGTTTTAGCAAGCAGAGGGACAAGTTCATGTGTCACCATGCCTGATTTAAAAGTAGTGCCATCTGCCAGGCATACGACCATCCCATGGGATTCGGGTCGCAAAGGAATTTTGTGCTTGGCCTGCAAAAGATTGGTCGATGAATCCACTGCATGTGCCCAAATCAATAATTGCAGTAGCCAGGATGTTCCTGCCAGGGAGCTGTAGAGAGAGAGGGAGAGTGAGGTGAAAGGAAGTACTTAACGAGACTGGTACATTGCCACTGGAGGACGGTGGACACTTACCAAGCTTGGCTGGGCAAGTTCTCACCACGTGTCCCGGTTCTCTGCAGTACAGACACAGATTGTTGCTTTGATGACGTTGCCGTTCCTCTGGAGTGAGGGAGAAGGCCTAATTGCATGGGCTCAGGCAGGTCCGTAGCTGCTGAAGAAGCCATGGGAGCCAATGGAGCTGGACTGGGGTATCTGGGTACTCGGGGTAGCATCCAGGTGAGTCGCGAAGACCCTGCAGATCGTTCGATCTGGATGGAGAGGTTGATCAATGCGTCTAGGGCTTGGGGTACTCCCACGCGAGCTAGAAGAACAGGGTCAGGTCAGAGACCTCAGGGGCTTTCTGTTCCAGCAGGCGGCGCACCCAGGACTGGGGTTCCTCCAGCAGCAGGGAGACCACTAGACCCACCTTCATGGTTTCCAAGGAGAAGGTGCGGGGTTGGAGAGCTAAGTACAGCTCACAGGAGTTACGGAATGTCCGTGTGGTCACATGAGAACCGTTCCGGCAGGGGAACCTTGGGCTCAGAGGGCAGGGTCACTATGGTGCGAGATTGACTAGCCCCCGGGACTGAGGTCAGCTCCTGGACATGTCCCTCTAACCGATTGTAGCCTTCCTGCAGGGTTTTGACGGCCCGGGTCAGGCTGGCCAGGTGCAAACAAAATTCATCCATGAGAGAGGACCCCTGCTCAGACCCAGACATGGCTGTCCCTTACTGTCATGTGCCTGGTGTTGGAGTCTGACTTATGCAGGGGTAACCTCTCTTGCAACCCTGATTTAAGAACCCCTGGTAGAGCAGACAGGTGGTTCAGGAGGGAGGATGGCATGAGGGTTGAGCTGGTCACCGGTGACAACTGAAGTGGTTCCTCCGGTCTTGTGCTGGTAGGTAGAATGTTGGTACAGGCTGGGTCAGCAACAGGTGGGCGGTGCAGTACAGGAGGAGCAGGCAGGAGAATAGTCGGGTACAGGAAGAGTTTGTTAACAGGCTGGCAGCAGAGGTACAAAGGAGCAGACAGGAGAATGGTCGTGGGAAGCCGAGGTCGGTGCAGGCAGAGATCAAGCAGGATCAAGTCAAAGCCAAGTCATAGGAACAGGTAAACAGGTAACAGATAGCTCGGGTACACTAAACGCTGTAGAACGGACAGCACTGGCTGCATGCTGCTGTCCAGTTTAAATAGCTAGTTTGGCACCATTAACGGCCCCGCCTGTTCAGGTGTACGGGCGTTCTAGAAGAATTCCTCAATGTTGTTTCCTGACACCCTCCTTCCATCAGGTGTCCCCAGCAGAGTCCTTCTTTCCATCAGGCATTCCCAGCAGATTCCCTCCTTCCATCAGGCATTCCCAGCGGGGTCCCTACTTCCTTCTTTATGCCCTGGGCGGCTGTGCCCACCTTTATGCCCTGAGTCAACCATAATGTCCGTCTGGGCTCATCCTTAAGTCCCATGCCCAGGCCACGTTTATCTCCTGTACCCTCCTTTATGTTCTGTGTCCAGTCCACCATGCCCTCCTTCACGTCATTTGCGCCCACCATGTCCTGCACCCTACTTCTTATTCTGTGTCCAGTGTCCACCACGCAGGCTGTAACCTACCTCAGTGTCCCGGGCTCCAGCCTTGACTTCATAGATGATGTGAATGTGACACCAAGTGCGGACGGCGGGCCCAATGTCTGCTTTTCCACCACGTGCCGGCGGCGCCCTTTAACGGATGTCACACGTTGCGCGCTAGCCAGGGCCGGCTCTACCACTAGATGATGTAGGCGGCCGCCTAGGGCGCACTGACGCCCAGGGCGCCAAGCCCCTGTCCATATACTACCTCAGCATAGGCGTGAACACAGGGTGTGCCAGGTGTGCCTAGGCGCACCCTAATCATCCTCTGCTGCTCAGATTTCCCCTGCTGTTTGGCTGCAGAGAAAGGGACTGGGGAATCTCTGTACTCAGTCCCTTTCTCTGCCTTAAATTTGAGACATCAGGGGTCTGGTGGGCTCCTAAAAAATTATAAAAATAAATCATAGTAAATGTAAAAAATATTGTAAAAAAATAATTTAAAAAAATAATAAAAAAATAAAAATAAATCACTAACACCAATCACTGCTCTACTGACACTGTCCATTGCCGCCATACTGAGATTTTATATATATATATATATATATATATATATATATATATATAAATAATTATTTATATATGGGGTGCACACCCTAATGCAATAGGCTACGCACACCTATGTACTCCAGCCTGTCCATATACTACCCCAGCCTGTACATATACTAACCCAGCCTGTCCATATACTAACCCAGCCTGTCCATATACTACCCCAGCCTGTCCATATACTACCCCAGCCTGTCCATATACTAACCCAGCCTGTCAATATACTACCCCAGCCTGTCCATATACTAACCCAGCCTGTCCATATACTACCCCAGCCTGTCCATATACTAACCCAGCCTGTCCATATACTGCCCTAGCCTGTCTATATACTACCCCAGCCTGTCCATATACTACCCCAGCCTGTCCATATACTAACCCAGCCTGTCAATATACTACTCCAGCCTGTCCATATACTACCCCAGCCTGTCCATATACTACCCCAGCCTGTCCATATACTACTCCAACCTGTCCATATACTACCCCAGCCTGTCCATATACTACCCCAGCCTGTCCATATACCAGACCACGGCTGGCATGTAGAAGCGAGCCAGTGCCATTATTTGTCTTTAGGCTGGGTCCAGAGGCACAGGTGCGGGAAATAGGTAGAGAGCGGCTGCAAAAATCTCCACCTCCGCCACCTCCATCATATGCATGCACAGTGCAAAGGGGGTGGGGCTAGGGGTGGAGCCAAAGGGGGCGGCAAAATAGGTTTCGCCTAGGGTGTCAAAAATCCTTGCCCCAGCCCTGGCGCTAGCGTTGGATTGGATCAGTGACGTCTATCATAGGCGCTGCCGCGTCAGTTGTGGTTAACGGCCGCTCTGGGCTATTAATAGTGTTTGACTGCCCGAGACCCAGGGCTTTTCGGGGCCCGCTCGGGATTGTAGGCCCCCTCAGCCCCCCCTCCCGACGCACATGCCCACAATAATGTCCATGGGCTCACCTCGTACCCCCTTTATACTATCCCTTACCCCTGATATTGTCCTTGGACTCCCCTCCTATGCCCTTTATATTATCCCTTACCCCTGATAAGGTTCCTGGACTGACCTCGTAACCCCTTTATATTATCCCTTACCCAAAGATAATGTCCCTGAACTGACCTTGTATCCCCTTTATATTATCTTCTACCACCTTGATAATGTCCCTGGACTGTCCGTGTACCCCCTTTATATTATTATTTACCCCCTGATAATTTCCCTGGACTGTCCGTGTACCCCCTTTATATTATTCTTTACCCCCTGATAATCTTAATGGACTGTCCTTGTACCCCCTTTATATTATATTCCACCACCTTGATATTGTCCCTGGACTGACCTCGTATCCCCTTTATATCATCCCTTCCCCTGATAATGTCCCTGGACTCTTCTCATACCCCCTGTATATTATCCCTTTAGCCCCTGATATTGTCTCTGAACTGACATCATATCTCTTTTATATTATCCCTTACCCCCTGATAATGTCCCTGGACTGACAACCCCTTTATATTAAAAAGGAGAGAGGGGAGAGAGAGAAAGGGAAGAAGGAGAGAGGGAACAGCAATAGAAAGCAAAAATAATAAAAGACAAAAAATAGAGTGGAAATGAACGTAATGAGAAAGAGAAGTGAAAAAAAAAGAAGCCAAAACCCTCCAGCTGCTGCAGATTGGCAGTTGATTTTGTTCCCCTTAATAAAGCAAGCATAATAAAGCATCAGCTCTTGGGTTTAGGACATGTTTTCAGGTGCCTTTTTTTTCCTGGGTGACAACAGATAGGTATAGATAGAGAGCTAGATATCTGTGCATGATTAACTGTTTGTTCTCCGCAGCAATCCCTAGAGGATGGTCTCTATTCACACTGTGTGTAGTATAAGTGACCTCCGCTTCCATTGAAAGAGGGGGGGGGGTCAGGGATTACCGCACTCAGCAGCCTCCATTCATCCAGCAGGCTGTCTGCACCCTTTTTTGGAAATGCAGCAAAAGACTGAAGAGCGTCTTATTGGCTGGCGGCATCTGCCACTCACAACCGGAGCTCAGGCTCCATAGGAAAAAAATATATACATATATATGTGTGTGTGAGTGAGTGTGAGAGAGCGAGCGAGCGAGCAAGAGAGAGAGCGAGCGAGAGAGCAAGAGGATCCAGAGGATAGACACGCCAAGAGTGCCCACTGCAGATTAACTCCACTATAGAGTCACATCATGAGCGAGGTGAGTTCCCTTCTCTATATCTCTGTCTAGAATTATCTATCTATTTATCGATCGATCTATATATCCTTCTATCCCATATCGATCTATCTATCTATCTATCTATCTATCTATCTTCATTTTATCTATCTATCCATTTATCTATCTATCTATCTATCTATCTATCTATCTATCTATCTATCTATCCCATATATTTCTATCGATCCCATTGATCTTTCTCTCTATCTCCTTTTATTACCTACATATCATTTCTCATCCTTTTATTCTTTTTATTTTTCCATCCATTCATCTCCCGGATAACCGTAGTGGAGTGGAGGAGTTGCTCTATACGTTGTACCTTTTTTTTTCCCTAGAAAGTTGTTGTACATTCTGGACACATTTTAATGCAGCGTTTTCCTGAAAGAAAGAGAGGTGCTGAGGGGGTGCGAGAGACATATACCCTATCTATCTATCTATCTATCTATCTATCTATCTATCTATCTCAGTCGACAGAGAGCGTGGGGGAGTCGTGGAGAGAAAGAAAGTCCTTTTGCGACGTAATTTTACACAGGTCTTACATGTTGTTGAAAGATCCCTTTTTTTTTCCATGTTGCATATCTCGTTGAGGAGGTGAGGTGATGCCAATAGGCCCTCTACTTACCTACCTTTTTATTTTTCTTATTTTCCTACTCTTTACTATACATCCATTATTTTCCTCTATCTCTCTTTCTAGTTACCCTAGCTATCTTTATATACCCTATCTATCTATCTATCTATCTATCTATCTATCTATCTATCTATCTATCCCATATATTTCTATCGATCCCATTGATCTTTCTCTCTATCTCCTTTTA
>BLSH010296003.1:455693-470405 GCA_018402905.1 Glandirana rugosa
GTATATGGACATGGGGAGACGGTAGGGAGGTAGGTATATGGACATGGGGAGACGGGTGCGAGGTAAGGGGGGTACAGGTATATGGATGGAGGGATGGCAGAGGGGTACAGGTATATGGATGGAGCGTGGGCAGAGGGGTACAGGTATATGGATGTAGGGTGGGCAGAGGGGTACAGGTATATGGATTGAGGGAGGGCAGAGGGGTACAGGTATATGGATGGAGGGTGGGCAGAGGGGTACAGGTATATGGATGTAGGGTGGGCAGAGGGGTACAGGTATATGGATGGAGGGAGGGCAGAGGGGTACAGGTACATGGAAGAAGGGAGGGCAGAGGGGTACAGGTATATGGATGTAGGGATGGCAGAGGGGTACAGGTATATGGATTGAGGGAGGGCAGAGGGGTACAGGTATATGGATGGAGGGATGGCAGAGGGGTACAGGTATATGGATTGAGGGAGGGCAGAGGGGTATAGATGAATGGAGGGAGAATTGCAGAGCCAGGATTATCCGGAATAACCCCAATAATAGGAAGTGTCCCCCTAGGCTGAGCACTGATGATGGCAGGTAATGTAGCGCAGTTTAGTGGTGGTCTGGGGGGATGGTAGCCATGTTCTGCACCACCAGGCTTCCTCTATACGGCAGAATTAATGCCGGGATCTCTCCTCACGCTGAGCCGTATTCCCCAGACTCAGGCTGCATACTCCTCTTATCTCAGGGAATGTTTCCAGCGATGGGAAGACGTCTTCTATTATTAAATAGTGAGAAGGGGGGAATGACAGCGCAGCCTGAGAGCGGTGGATCAGAACAGCGGCTCTGTCCATTGCGTTTACGCTGTGAAATTTAGCTCCTGTGTATGGTCACCCCTCTTGGGCATATCTGAGCTTAGCTTCAGCTCTTGGCCAGAAAATAAAGGTCACCCGCCATGATGTCACGCTCGCCATTTTCAATGCGTTTTTAAGCCCCTATGGTAAAATGACATGACCTGTATTCCAGTATATACTGTATACTCGTTATGGGTGACAGTAGAGTAGAAGATCTTACCCAGGACTGCAGGAAGCTAAATATTTAACCACTCCGACACTGGACACGAGCCACGTCCATGAGTTCTTGGGTAAATGACATTTAGGCAGACAACCAATCACAGTGACTCAGTAGACACCATGTGACCAATGGCGCCTGCATTGGTCCTGGAGGTGCCATCATGGCCTTAATGAGATTATGGGAGGCTTATTTTTAAATAAAATAACTTGGTTTAGGCCCATAAACTTGGTTTCCGATCTAGAAGGGCGTGTAGAAATCCCGATGATCCCACATCATGGATCCCAGGAGACCATAGGGTACTTCACAGTGCATGCACCATGACTCATCATCGGGGTGCCAGCTGTCTGAATCCTATGTCATGTGTAGAGATGGGTCAAACACCCCCCCGGTTCGGTTCGCACCAGAACTCTCAAACATTGCAAAAGTTCGCACCTGGAACAGATGCGCCTGTTCAGTGCCTGGGGGGGTCCTCTTAGTCTGCCTGTAAAGTGGTGCATCTGTATCGTGTATAGAACCTGCTGCAGCAAAAGTTATATTGATAAAGGAAAAATAAAAAATACCATTGCCGACAATACAAAAAAAATGTAAAAAACAAAAACAGCATGGGGTCCCCCCCTCCCATGCCAAAATGAAAAGAATAGTGGCATGGGGTCCCCCCCCAAGATCCATACCAGATCCTTATCCGAGCATGCAGGGTCCTGAACCAAACCAGGCCACATGCCCTCAATATGGGGGGGGGGGGTACTTTGGGGCAGGGGAGTTCTGCCCCCCCCCACCCCAGAGCACCTTGCACTTATGTTGATGGGGGCAAGGGCCTCTTCCTGACAACCCTAGGCTGTGGTTGTGGGGGTCTGCGGGCAGGGGGGCTTATCCGTGGGGAGGGGGCACGCCGCCCATTGAGAGCGCAGTGTGCATGCACCAGCCCTGCTAAGTATATATCCCCTAAATCAGGGATATGCAATTAGCGGACCTCCAGCTGTTGCAAAACTACAAGTCCCATCATGCCTCTGCCTCTGGGTGTCATGCTTGTGGCTGTCACAGTCTTGCCATATGCTTCATGGGACTTGTAGTTCTGAAACAGCTGGAGGTCCGCTAATTGTATATCCCTGCCCTAAATGGTGCCCGTTTAGGAGATATTTAGTATACCTACAGGTAAGCCTTATTATAGGGTTACCTGTAGGTATAAATAATTACAAAGGCTTTACTACCACTTTAAATGTTTATTTGTAAAACAAAGATTTTATGCATTAGGTAAAAAACAAAAAAAGACATTTCCAATGCACCTAGTGCTCTGGGAATCCTTTGTCATGTGCTAAATGTCTATTTTTAAAACAGACCATATTCATATAGTAAAAAAAAAGATACAAAATATCAGTTTATAAACTTAAAAAAAACGAAATAAAATTGACCACAATCCCATAATGAATGCCAGACTGAACCATAATGGTTTATTGAATATTTAAGCACTTTTACCCCCTTCCTGCCCAGGCCAATTTTCAGCTTTCAGCACTCTCACACTTTGAATGACAATTCCGCGGTCCTGCAGCACTGCACCCATATGAAATCTTTATCATTTTTTCACACAAATATCGCTTTCTTTTAGTGGTATTTGAACCCCAATGGGTTTTTTTATTTTTTGCTAAACAGACGAATAAATACTGAAACCTTTGAAAAAAAACAAAACGCTTTTTCATAGTTTGTTATTAAATGTTGCAAACACGTTCTCCTTCACTGATGTGTGCTGATCAGGCGGCATTGATGGGCACTGATGAGGTGCACTGGTGGGCACTGATAGGTGGCAATGATGGGCACTGGTAGGTGGCACTGATGGGCGCTAATAGTTGGCACTGATGAGTGGCACTGATAGGTGGCACTAACAGGCACTGGTAGGCAGCACTGATAGGTGGCTCTGATGGGCACTGATAGGTGGCACTGAGGAGGCACTGATAAGCATTGATTCACAGCACTGATGGACACTTATTGGAAGCACTGGTGGGCACACATTGGCAGAACTGGTGGGCACTGTTGGGATTGCACTGATAATCAGGACACAGCATGAGGAAAGGAGCGCCAATAACCGGCGTCTGTTTACATCTGTGATCAGCTGTGATTGGACACAGCTGATCACATGGTAAATAGCCGCTGATTGGCTCTTTACCTCAATCTGTGATCAGCTGTGTCTTAGGACACTGTGGTCACAGAGCGCACCGCCACGCGCCATGCAGCACACGCAATGGGCGCGATCGTGGGAGGCCATTATACGATGGCCTCCCAGAACTAGCTGTCCACGCTGTAGCCGTCATTCTGCTATAGCGCATTCAGCAAGTGGTTAAGAGCAGGGATGTCTCCCTTATTAGATGGGTTTCAGAATTCAGTTGGACACAGGAAGCCTCGAAGCAGGCAGCTACTCCTATACTATTTCCATTACCCATAGTGCTCTGTGAATCCTTTGTCATATGTTAAATGTTTGTAGAACAGAGTTTGTATATATAGTGAAACAAAAAAAAAGCAGGTATCAAAGATCAGTTTTTAAAGCTTGAAGAAAAGTTAATTGTTGGGCTGTTTTGGCCACAGGCTGTTGTAAATATGGCGGGTCTTGGAAATTGATACTTGCAAAGTGGATCTTGGAATTTGCTTGTTTGCAGTACGTATAAAGTTATGCTATCGTCTTGCTGATCTGTTTTTGGCTATACCTTCTCTTACTGGTTATCACAGTGCTCTGGGAATCCTTTGTCATTTGTTAAATGTTTTGTAAAACAGATCATATGTGTTTTAGCTAAAAATAAATAAAATGGACCAGAGATGGACCACACCTCTAGTTACGGCTATACCAGTGGCGGCCCATCCATTAGGGGCGCATGGGCACTGCCCCCTCCTATCCATGTGCCCTGCCCCCTAATCTACATGCAGGGCACCGGACGCATGGATTGCAATGGGGGTGTGTTTTTTTTGAAGCACATGATTAGAGCCAGAGGCTCTGATAGGCTTCAAAAAAGGGTGGGCTCAGGGCACAGAGCACTGCGCTCCAAGCCCACCCAGTTGTGTGACAATAGCAAATAAACAGACACTGATCCTCCTCCCAGCCAATCAGGAAGCAGGTCCTGAGACCGATTGGCTGAAAGGACAGGCGACCCTATTGGACGCCTAGGAGGAGATGTGCGGCAGAAGGCACCGTAATGCAGAGGAGGAGGAGGACAAGCGATGGAAGTCACCACTGAGAGGAGCCTTGCCAGACCTAGATGGGGTAAGTGGCTGGGTTACCGACCGACAGCCCGCCACTGGGCTATACTGTCTCTTTCCATTACCCATAGTGCTCTGGGAATCCTTTGTCATGTTACATGTTTGTAGAACAGAGATTGTATATATATTTAAAAAAAATGGTATCAAAGATCAGTTTATAAAGCTTGAAAAAAAGTTGGGCTGTTTTGGGAACAGGCTGTTGTAAGTAAGCCGAGTTTTGGAAATTGATATTTATAAAGTGGATCTTGGAATTCGTCTGTTCATTTGCAGTACGTATAAAGTTATCCTATTGTCTTGCCGATCTGTTTTTTTGCTATACCTCCTCTTTCTGTCTATCACAGTGCTCTAGGAATCCTTTGTCATTTGTTAAATGTTTGTTGAGCAGAGATGATATATATATACAGTATATATATAGTAAAAAAACACATGTATGAAAGATCAGTCTATAAACCTTAAGGGGCAGTTCACACCACATGCAGTCCAGTGCATTTTTTTTCTGCATCAAAAACTCATGGATAGTAGGTTTGTGACTCAAAAATATGGTTTTCAATGGTATAGTTCACACCATTGCAGTCAGTTCCAGTGCGTTCCAGAAAAAAAGTAGAACATGCTGCATTTTTTCTGCACTTAACTGTACTGGAATGAGCTAAAACGCATCAAAAATGCACTAGAACGCACCAAAAACGCATCAAAAATGCGTAAAAAACGTGCATGCAGAAAAGGATCCGGAACGCATCCGGACTACGTTTCAATGGTGTGAACTGAGTCTTAACTGTACTGGAACGCAGCAAAACTCATCAAAAATGCACTGAAACGCACCAAAAATGCATCAAAAACGCGCATACAGAAAAGCATCCGGAACGCATCTGGACTACATTCCTATGGTGGGAACTGGCTCTGAACTGTACTGGAATGTGGTAAAACACATCAAAAACACACTGGAACGCACCTAAATGCACCAAAAATGCACTGGAACTTTCATGTTCTTATTTTAGGTTAAGAAAAAAAGGGGGAAACTGCACTGGACTGCATCAAAAACGCACCAAAAATGCATCTGGAACGCACCAAAAACGCGCATGCAGAAAAGCATCTGGAACGCATCCGGACTACGTTCCTATGATGTGAACTCGCCCTGAACTGTACTGGAACGTGGTAACAATGCATCAAAAATGCTCCAGAACGCACCAAAAACGCACTGGAACTCACATGTCATTATTTTAGGTTAAGAAAAAAAGGGGGAAATGCACTGGACTGCATCAAAAGCATACCAAAAACGCACTGGAACGCACCAAAAATGCACCAATGCAGAAAAGCATCCGGAACGCATCCGGACTACGTTCCTATGGTGTGAACTGGCCCTGAACTGTACTGGAATGCGGTAAAAGGCATTAAAAATGCACCGGAACGCACCAAAAACGCACTGGAACTCACTTGCCCTTATTTTAGGTTAAGAAACAAACGAGGGGAAAACTGGACTGCATCAAAAACGCACCAAAAATGCATCAAAAACTTGTTAAAAACGCGCATTCAGAAAAGCATCCGTAACGCATTGGGACTACGTTTCTATGGTGTGAACTTGCAATGAAATGTACTGAAGCAAGGTAAAACGCATCAAAAACACACCGGAAAACACCAAAAACGCACTGGAACACACCTAAATGCGCCAAACATGCACTGGAACTCACATGTCCTTATTTTAGGTTAGGCATCAAAGGTGGAAAAAATGCATTGGACTGCATCAAAAACACACCAAAAGCGCATCAAAAACGTGCATGCAGAAAAGCACCTGGAACGCATCCAGGCTATGTTTCTATGGTGTGAACTGGGCCTGAACTGTACTTGAACGCGGTAAAACACATCAAAAACGCATCAAAAATGCATCAAAAACGCGCATGCAGAAAAGCATCCAGAACACATCCGGACTACATTCCTGTGGTGTGAACTGGCCCTGAACCGTACTGGAATGCGGTAAAACGCATCAAACATGCACATGAACACGCCAAAAACGCACTGGAACGCACCTAAATGTACCAAAACGCACTGGAACTCACATGTTCTTATTTTAGGTTAAGAAACAAAGGGGAAAAATGTGCTGCATCAAAAATACATAAAAAACACACTGGAACGCACCAAAAATGCACCATAAACACTCTGGAATGCATCAAAAATGCATCAAAAATACACTGAAACTCACATGTCCTTATTTTAGGTTAAGAAACAAGGAAGGGGGGGATTCACTGGACTGCATCAAAAACACACCAAAAATGCATCAAAAACGCACTGGAATGCACCAAAAACCCGTCAAAAACGTGCATGCAGAAAAACCCGTCAAAAACGTGCATGCAGAAAAGCATCCGGACTACATTCCTATAGTGTGAACTGGCCCTGTACTGTACTGGAACGTGGTAAAATGCATCAAAAATGCACAGGAACACACCAAAAACGCACTGGAACGTACCTAAATGCACCAAAAACACACTGGAAGTCACATGTTCTTATGTTAGGTTAAGAAACAAAGGGGGAAAAATGCACTGCATCAAAAACGCACAAAAACACACTATAGCTATAGCACATCCCCTGCTATAGCAAATTGGATCATTGCATTTTCTGGGTTTTTTTTGCCTTCCTCTGGATCAACTGTGGGTGAAGGATTGTATATGGGATTGTATGGTTATATATCTGTTTTACTGTTTTTTAATGTTCATTTTTTTTATTTATTTATTTTTTTGGTTGAACTGGATGGTGTCTTTTTTCAACCTGACTATGTAACACTGGAACATGCCAAAAACACACTGGAACATGCCAAAAACACACTGGAACATGCCAAAAACACACTGGAACATGCCAAAAACACACTGGAACATGCCAAAACACACTGGAACATGCCATAAAACACACTGGAACATGCCAAAAACACACTGGAACATGCCATAAAACACACTGGAACATGCCAAAAACACACTGGAACGCGCAAAAAATGCATCAAAAATGCGCACTACGTTTCTATGGTGTGAACTGGCCCTGAAAACCTTTGTCTGGCTGTTTTGGGATCAGGCTGATGTCAGCATGCCGGCTCTGTTTAATGAAAGGTGGGAATTGATATTTATAAGGTGGATCTCGGAATTTGTCCGCTCATTTGCAGTACGTATAAAGTTATTCTATCGTCGTTGCTGACCTGTTTTTGGCTATCCCTTCTCTTCCCATTGATCCCAGTGCTCTGGGAATCCTTTGTCCTTTGTTAAATGTTTATTTGTAATACAGAGATGAAAAAAAACATCAATAAAATCGCAACAAAATATAAATAAAATGGACCGCCTACAGCTTCCCTTTAATGAGCGCCCAACTAGATTTTCCGCCTGGAGCTGTAATTTGCCCGAGGCGACAGAAGGGGAGCTCAGAAAAAAAAACGTGAAATTGTTATTTTAAGTTGCGAGCCTAATTAAGCGTGATATTGATTTGGAACGGGCAGCTGTTGAAATCGCTAAATATAACTAATTAAGACATTTTGCTCCCCTTCCCCCTAGAAGAGGGAGCCGCGAATCCAACGCCACCCTTCCCCTCTCCGTCTCGGAATCGCTCGGCGCCTTTGACTCTTCAAACTTTATTACTCCGGAGAGCGCCGCTGGGAACAATTTCGCAGGCGCCACACTCTTTCCTCGCCGCGTCCCGTCCCTGACAAACTTTATTACCTACCAGAATGACAATCCAATTACTGGAACATAAAGCGCACGGCGCTGACGAGGCAACGTCGCGGGCTGCGATTGATCGCCCAGAAACCGGGGATTTTTTTTTTTTGCTCTGCAATATTTAACTTGCGGATCGGCAGGCCGCTCGCTGTAATTTATTAGCGATCCTCAGGGACGCCGCTCAATCACTTAGCTGGCGTTTTTTTTTTCCACCTCCCCCCGCCCTCTTTTCCTTCCACCATTGTGTTTCGGGTGACATCAACATGTCACATTGAAACGGCTTAATATCAGCAGCAAGATTGCTTATTGATTGGGCTCCTTCCCCAAGGTGAATTGATCGTTAACGCGTTCGCTGCCAGGAAATAGCAAAAGCGCGCCCCTTAGGCCCCGTTCACCCGAAACGCGGGTTCCCGCTTGCGATTTTAAGGCCCCGCTCACAGCTGGGCGCAGCAGAATTACGGGGCAGAAATAAGCGCTTCTGTCCGCGCTCCCTCAAATCTGCGTAAGGCGCGCTAAAATGCGCAAGGCGCTTGCTGATGCCATTGTTTCATAATGGCAGCCCAAACACGAGTAACAGTTGCGTGTTTTGCCACCCATTTTCCGTGCGAGAAAATGGATGAAAAATTAGCAAGGATGAGCATTTGGCTCAGCGCCAAAATTAGTTTCTTTAGCGCGTTTTTAGAGCGAGGGGCGGCTTATTCAAATGAGCGGCACAGCGCCAAAAAAAAAACGCGATAAAAAAGCACCGACAACTCAGTAGCAGTGTCGCGATTCACATGCCAGGTATTCACTTTAATGAACTTCCTTATGTGAGTTTGTTGCGCCAAAGAAGCTCAGGGACCAAATTTTGGCCCCAAGCCAGGCACATTTTTACCCGTGCGTTTCGCCGCGATTTTCACATTTTTCCTGTGCGACAATTGCAGCAAAAATGCACCGTGTTTGGGGTGCTATTTATAAAATAATTGGTGCCACTCCAAAAAAGTGCCAAAAACGTGACGCAGTAGCGTCGCTCGTGTGTGGCCTAAAAGCTCAGTTCACGCGCGTTTCCGCTTGCCGCGTGTGAAGCGCAGCCCTTTCACTTGAAGGAGCTGCCTTATGTGAGTTTGTAGCACCATTAATGTCATTAAATGAATGCTGGCGCTCCAAAAAGGCGGTAAAAAAGCGCAAAAAATGCCGCTCAAGTGTGAATGGGACATAAAATCGCATTTCCGCTTGTCACGTATTCACTTAAAGGAGCTGCCCAAAGGGAGTTTGTTGCACCAAAGCTCAGAGACCTACTTTTGGCCCTGAGCCAGGCGCGTTGATGCACGTGCATTTCGCCGCAATTCTCGCGTGTTATGTCTTGGCAAGCTCGCACCGCGTTTGGGGTACCATTCATGAAATACATGGTGCTGCTCCAAAAATGCACTAAAAAAAGTACCAAAAATACAACGTAGTAGCGACGCTCAAGTGTGACCGGGCCCAAAAGGCGCGATTCACGCGCGTTTCCGCTTGCCGCGTATAGCGCAGCCCTTTCACTCAAAGGAGCTGCCTTATGTGAGTTTGTAGCACCATTAATGTCATCAAATGAATGCCGCCGCTCCAAAAAGGCGCTAAAAAAGTGCAAAAAATGTCACTCCAAAAAGGCGCTAAAAAAGCGCAAAAAATGCCGCTCAAGTGTGAATGGGACATAAAATGGCATTTCCACTTGTCACGTATTCACTTAAAGGAGCTGCCCAAAGTGAGTTTGTTGCACCAAAGCTCAGAGACCTACTTTTGGCCCTGAGCCAGGCGCGTTGATGCACGTGCATTTCGCCGCAATTCTCGCGTGTTATGTCTTGGCAAGGTCGCACCGCGTTTGGGGTACCATTCATGAAATACATGGTGCAGCTCCAAAAATGCACTAAAAAAAGTACCAAAAATACAATGTAGTAGCGACGCTCAAGTGTGACGGGGGCCAAAAGGCGCGATTCACGCGCGTTTCCGCTTGCTACGTAGTGGGCAGCCCATTCAGTTGAAGGAGCTGCCCTATGCGCGTTTGTCGCACTAAAGAAACTCAGGGGCCAAAATTTGGCCCTGAGCCAGGCGCGTTCTTACAAGTGTGTTTTGCCGCAATTCTCACACGTTTTGTCTTGCGACAATCGCAACAGAATCACATGAAATAAATGGTGCAGCTCCAAAAATGCACATAAAAAGTACCAAAAATGCAACATCGCTCAAGTATGCCCTGGGCCAAAAGGCGCAATACACGCACATTTTCACTTGCTATGTATAGGGCAGCCCATTCATTTGAAGGAGCTGCCCTATGCGTGTTTATTGCACCAAAGAAGCTTGGGGGAACAATTTTTTTGCGCTGAGCAAGGTGCGTTTTTACATGTTTTTTGCCTCGATTCTCGCGCTTTTTTTAGTACAACAATTCACACCGGGTCTGGGGTGCCCTTTGTGAAATAAATGGCGTCCCTTCAAAAATGCGCTAATGCCAGGCACATTTTGGCATATGCGTTTTTCTACGATTCTCATGCAGTTTACTGTGTGACAATCGCAGTAAAATCTGACTGCGTTTAGAAGCCATTCATAATGAATAGCGCCCAAATGCGTGTCACGTGTTTTGCGGTGATTTTGAATCAGGCTGCAGAATTTGCACCAATTCTACGCTTTTTGCAGTGATTTTGAACCAGGCTGCAGAATTTGCACCAATTCTACTCTTTTTGCGGTGATTTTGAATCAGGCTGCAGAATTTGCGCCAATTCTACTCTTTTTGTGGTGATTTTGAATCAGGCTGCAGAATTTGCGCCAATTCTACTCTTTTTGCAGTGATTTTGAATCAGGCTGCAGAATTTGCGCCAATTCTACTCTTTTTGCGGTGATTTTGAACCAGGCTGCAGAATTTGCGCCAATTCTACTCTTTTTGCGGTGATTTTGAATCAGGCTGCAGAATTTGCGCCAATTCTACTCTTTTTGCGGTGATTTTGAACCAGGCTGCAGAATTTGCGCCAATTCTACTCTTTTTGCAGTGATTTTGAATCAGGCTGCAGAATTTGCGCCAATTCTACTCTTTTTGTGGTGATTTTGAATCAGGCTGCAGAATTTGCGCCAATTCTATGCTTTTTGCGGTGATTTTGAATCAGGCTGCAGAATTTGCGCCAATTCTATGCTTTTTGCGGTGATTTTGAATCAGGCTGCAGAATTTGCGTCAATTCTACTTTTTTTGCGGTGATTTTGAATCAGGCTGCAGAATTTGCGTGAATTCTATCCTTTTTGCGGTGATTTGGAATAAGGGTGCAGAATTTGCGCCAATTCTACGCTTTTTGCTGTGATTTTGAATCAGGCTGCAGAATTTGCGCCAATTCTACTCTTTTTGCGGTGATTTGGAATTAGGCTGCAGAATTTGCGCCAATTCTACTCTTTTTGCGGTGATTTTGAATCAGGCGGCAGAATCTGCGTCAATTCTACTCTTTTTGCTGTGATTTTGAAACAGGCTGCAGAATTTGCATCAATTCTACGGGTTTTTAGCGTTGATTTTGAAGCAGGCTGCAGACTTTGCGCCAATTCTACTCTTTTTGCGTTGATTTTGAAGCAGGCTAAAGAATTTGCGCCAATTCTGCGCTTTTTGCTGTGATTTTGAATTAGGCTGCAGAATTTGCGCAATTCTACTCTTTTTGCGGTGATTTTGAATCAGGCTGCAGAATTTGCACCAATTCTATGCCTTTTGAGTGATTTTTGAAGCAGGTGGCAGAATTTGCGCCATTCCTATGCTTTTTTGCTGTGATTTTGAAGCAGGCTGCAGAATTTGCGCCAATTGTGAATGGGGGAAGAATAAACTTAAAGGGGAACTCTGATCCCAACAAAGCGTTTATAACTCTATGAAAGCAGGAAGGATGGGGGATGCCTGGAATCCCTTCTCAGAATCAGATCGCCATTTGAGAGAACTTTCCTTATAAGGACAAAATATGACAGCGATGTGAAAAGTAAAAAAATCAGATGCGAATATAAGAATGATTATATATTATAATTTAAAAGAGAACTGCAGCCAAAAATATCTTAATCAATGGCGTACATTCATGTGAGCTGTTTTACGTGCCAAAATATTTGTAACTGTTCAGCTCGTCATGTGATCCGGTCACCCCTGCCAGATAGCACAGCTAGGTCAGTGACCTCACTATTCTAGTTAATTAATACAAACACTTGCCCCCGGCCTTCTCATTAGAGCAGCAGAAATCTGATGAAGTCATTCTTCTGCTCCTCCTTCACATTTAGGCTATTGACTGATAGGACTGTGCAATGCAGAAGAGCTCTGATTGGCTGATTCAGCTGCCACACCCTCTCCCTGTCTAGGTACCGCTGTGCAGGAGATGAAAGGACATTTAGGTACTTAACCACTTCAGCCCCGGAAGGATTTCCAGCTTTAGGACCGGAGCCCTTTTTGCGATTCGGCGCTGCGTCGCTTTAACTGAAAATTGCGCGGTCGTGCGACGTTGTACCCAAACGAAATTTGCGTCCTTTTTTTCCCACAAACAGAGCTTTCTTTTGGTGGTATTTGATCACCTCTGCATGATTTCTGATCGCCGCTATAAACAAAAGAAGAGCGACAATTTTGCAAAAAAACCCAAATTTCTTACTTTTTGCTAGAATACAAATAAAAAAAAAAAAATATAAAAAAACATTTTTTTCACCGTTTTTGGCCGATTTATATTCTTCCTCATATTTGCGATAAAAAAAATCGCAATCGGCGTTTATTGATTGGTTTGCGCAAAAGTGGTCGCGTTTACGGATGATGAGAATTCATTTTTGGGATTTTTTTTTTTTTTTACTAGTAATGTCGGCGATCTGCGATTTTTAGCGGTACTGCGATATTTCAGCGGACATGTCGGACCATTTTGACACTTTTTTGGGACCATTGGCATTTATACAGCGATCAGTGCTATAAAAATGCACTGATTACTGTGTAAATGCCATTGGCAGTGAAGGGGTTAACCTGCAGGGGGCGCTCTAAGGGTTAACTGTGTTCCCTGGCTGTGTTCTAACTGTGTGTGGGCTGCCCTAGCAGGGGAAGGGAAGTGGTCACAGCCTTCGTATACAGGAAGGCTGTGATCACAGCCCTTCCCCCTTCACACAGAGCGGAGGTCCGTGTTTACTTACACGGACCTCCGTTCCTCCGCTCGGGGGGGCCATCGCGGGTAGCCGGCGGCAATCGAAGCCGCCGCACCCGCTCCCTGGCCCTCCCCGAACACAGTGAGCGCGCGGTCGCGCCTCTGGCGGCGCGCGCGCGCTCACTAAGCTCGATCCCGCAGCCGCCGTCGTATGACGGCGTTTTGCGGGAACTAACCACTTTGCTGCCGTCAGATGCCGATCGGCGGTCGGCAAGTGGTTAAATTGGTTCTACATTCATAATAACAACTTCTAGTGTGATGACCTTCCATACTGGGCGTGTCTCTACACACATCTGAACCCCACCCATCAAGGCATTTTAATATTTGCATAACTCCTCCCTCTGTTTGCACCAGGGCTGAGTGCTCTTGAGGGGAGTAATGAGGCAGGGAAAAGGGGAGGCATATCTCCTGAAACGCGTTGTTACACTCATCACCTGGGAACTGTGAACTTTAATAAAAATTCCTAATAATCACCTCAAGTGTGACGACCTTCCATACTGGGTGTATCTCTACACCCATTTGAACCCCGCCCATCAAGGTGGTTTGATATTTGCATAATTTCTTGAGAGGAGTACTGAGGCAGGAAAAAGGGGAGGCACTTCCTCCGAAACGCGTTGCTCCACTCATCCCCTGTGAACTGTAAATTTCAATAAACATTCGTAATAATAACCTCAAGTGGGAGGGCCTTCCATACTGGGCGTGTCTCTACACCCATCTGAACCCTGCCCATCAAGGTGTTTTAATATTTGCATAACTCCTCTCTCTGTTTGCACCAGGGCTGAGTGCTCTTGAGAGGAGTAATGAGGCAGGGAAAAGGGGAAGCATATCTCCTGAAACGCGTTGTTACGCTCATCACCTGGGAACTGTGAACTTTAATAAAAATTCCTAATAAAAACCTCAAGTGTGACGACCTTCCATACTGGGTGTATCTCTACACCCATCTGAACCCTGCCCATCAAAGTAGTTTGATATTTGCATAACTTCATGAGAGGAGTACTGAGGCAGGAAAAAGGGGAGGCACTTCCTCCGAAACGCGTTGCTCCACTCGTCACCTGTGAACTGTGAATTTCAATAAACATTCATAATAACAATTTCTAGGGTGATGACCTTCCATACTGGGCGTGTCTCTACACCCATCTGAACCGCGCCCAACAAGGTGGTTTGATATTTGCATAACTTCTTAAGAGGGCTCTTGAGAGGAGTACTGAGGCAGGAAAAAGGGGATGCACTTCCCCCCGAAACGCGTTGCTCCACTCATCATCTGTGAACTGTGAATTTCAATATACATTTGTAATAATAACTTCAAGTGTGATGACCTTCCATACTGGGCGTGTCTCTACACACATCTGAACCCCACCCATCAAGGCGTTTTAATATTTGCATAACTCCTCCCTCTGTTTGCACCAGGGCTGAGTGCTCTTGAGAGGAGTAATGAGGCAGGGAAAAGGGGAGGCATATCTCCTGAAACGCGTTGTTACACTCATCACCTGGGAACTGTGAACTTTAATAAAAATTCCTAATAATCACCTCAAGTGTGACGACCTTCCATACTGGGTGTATCTCTACACCCATTTGAACCCCGCCCATCAAGGTGGTTTGATATTTGCATAATTTCT
>BLSH010296003.1:508205-523164 GCA_018402905.1 Glandirana rugosa
CCCGCTCTTCTACCTTCCCTGTCCTTTCGATACAAGAAAAAATGCTGTATATTTGCCAACCAATCGTGTGAGCTATCAAACCAAGTTTTCTGTTATTCCCACAAAGTCTAAGTCTTCCTCATGTAAAAGCAGCTTCAGTTCTGCTTTTTTGTTAGCTAGACTCCTAGCATTTGTGTAGACGCCTCTGAGTGCATATTATTTCCTCCTTGTGATTCCTTTGGCTTTGTTTTTGAATTGTCCACTCATTCACCCCTCATTCAGCTGTATTATCACTGCTGACTCCACTATTACCCTCTGTCCTTCACTCACTGCCGGCTATCGCTTCCTCTGACCCCCCCCCCAATCCTTAGTTTAAAAGTCCCTCCAACTTTGTGGCCATCTTTCTTCCCAAAAGAGCTGCACCATCCCCATTAAGGTGCAGCCCGTCCTTACTAAAGAGCCGGTAACCGACTGAGAAGTCAGCCCAGTTCTCCAGGAACCCAAACCCCTCTTTCCTACACCAGTTCCTCAGCCACTTGTTCAGTTCCCTAAGCTCCTGCTGCCTCTCTGGTGTGGCTTGAGGTACAGGTAGTATTTCAGAGATAACTTCCTTGGGGGTCCTTTTCCTCAATCTATTCCCTAAGTCCCTGAAATCATTTTTTAGGACTCTCCATCTTCCGCTCACTTTGTCATTGGTGCCAACGTGTACCATGACCGCCAGGTCCTCCCCAGCCCTGTCCAATAATCTGTCCACCCGATAAGCGATGTGCCGAACCCAAGCACCCGGTAGACAACATATCGTCCAGCGACCACAGTTTTTCTGACATGATCATAAATATGGAGTTGGCCCCATACCATGAATATGGAGTTGACCCCATGACCATTAATATGCAGTTGCCTATCCATGACCATTAATATGGAGTTGACTCCCTTGACCATTGATATGGAGTTAACCCTCCAGGACCAGCAATATGGAGTTGTCCTCTTCGATAATCATTAATATGGAGTTGACCCACATGTCCATTAATATGGAGTTGATCTCCATGACCATTAATATGAAATTGATCCCTGTGACCATTAATATAGAGTTGACCTTCCATGGCCAATAATATGGAGTTGATCCCCATGATCATTATTATAGAGTTGCCCATCCATGGCCAATAATATGAAGTTCCCTCCCTCCCTCCATTGCCAATAAATACAGAGTTGGCCCCACTTTGAGACAATACAATCCTTCACTCCTCTAACAAGGCTTTCCACAAGATTTTGGAAGGTGTCTGTGGGAATTTGTGCCCATTTGTGAGGTCTGATACTGATATTGGATGAGAAGACCTGGCTCACGGGCAGCATTCCAATCCATCTCAAAGGTGCTCACTAGGGTTGAGCTCAGTGCTCTGTGCAGGTCACTCAAGTTTCTCCACACCAAACTCATCAGACCATGTCTATAGGGAGCTGGCTTTGTACACGGGGGCACAGTCATGCTAGAACAGAAAAGGGTCTTCCCCAAACTGTTACCACAAGGTTAGAAGAGCTCAATTTTACGATGTAATGTTAACAGCATCTTTCACTGGAGCCACTTGATTTCCATCATTTGAAAGGGGGCCCACATACTTTGGTCATATAGTGTATGTGAGATTGGGCCCCATTGATGAATTATCAAGGGGTCCTCCTGTCTCTCTAAACTCCATCTTGATAGTAATTCCTTTCCTTTCCTTTAATCATTCAGAATACATAATTGATTCCATTTCTATTGTATAGAGCAGGGGTCTCCAAGCCGTGGCCTGGGGGCTAGATGTGTCCATTTGCTTGCCTTTATCTGGCTCTTGGGGCACTGTTCATCCCACTGATATGAGACACTATTCTGCCACATAATTCCTTCCACTGGCATTAACAATGGGGAGCCATTTCTCCTACTGACACCAACAATGGGGCACTATTCCTCCCCCTAATACTCTAGTTACAGTCCAACCCACCCCAAAGTCTGAAGGACAGTAAACTTGCCCTTTGAAAGTTTGGACATCCCAGGTATAGAGGAGTCTTCCTCAACCTACATACCCTGGAGGAACCTTTGCAATCATTTTAAGATCTTGTGGAACCCCTGCTTTATTTATATCTACACTATCCCTCTTTTATGTTGGTGGTCAATGGCAGAAGGTCACCAGGCAGAAGGCCAAGACTGACACCAAGGAGCAGAAGGGCCTCTTTCCTTGGTGGTCAGATGGAGAGTTGCCTCCTTACACTGGGGGTTATGGAAACCTAAAAAGATCATTGATGTCAATGGTTAATGGGGCAAAATGGGACTTTTTGGTGCCCAACATCTCAGGAAAATAACACACGTGAATATAAATAAAAGGAAGTTTTATTACATACAAAGATTAAAATCAGAACACCATACCGAAGACAAAAAATAAAAACATGCATACACCAGATATCATCAACCTATATGCCCCTTAGTAATTCTAGAAGCAATACAAAAAGTGCAATGCACCAATAATACAACAATAAGTATACATTGCGTGGAAAGGAGGCTTTGACATCTCAACATGTTTCGCTATAGTAGCTTTCTCAGAAGATCCTTGAATATGCTGGTGATAAAGAAGTAATAAAATAAAATCATGTATATACCAAATATCATCAGCCTATATGCCACTTAGTAAGTCTTGAAGCCATACAAAAAGTGCAATGCACCAATAATACAAGAATTAGTATAGATTGTGTAGAAAGGTGGCTGTGAGATCTCAACGTATTTCGTTATAGTAGCTTCCTCAGGAGTTCCTTGAATATGCTGGTGATAAAGAAGTTATCATCAATATTCAAAAACATAATACAACACAGGCAATATGTAAGATTTGACACATTAATACATTTACAACTATAAACTAGTCAGGTTATTCACCAATCTTGTGTGTGTATACAGGAGCCATCAACCATCAGCAAGGGGAGGAAAATACGACTGTGAGCACACAAGCCAGGGTCACCCAGGAGCAAAAGGTCCAAGCGTATTTACAATGGAAGTAAATCATGTTTTTTGAATATTGATGATTACTTCTTTTTCACCAGCATATTCAAGAATCTCCTGAGGAAGCTACTAAAGCAAAATGCGTTGAGATCTCACAGCCACCTTTCTACGCAATATATACTTATTCTTGCATTATTGGTGTATGGCACTTTTTATATGGCTTCTAAAATTACTAAGTGGCATATAGGCTGATGATATTTGGTATATACATGTTTTTACTTTATTACTTCTTTATCACCAACATATTCAAGGTTCTCCTGAGGAAGCTACTGTAGCGAAGCTTGTTGAGATCTCACAGCCACCTTTCTGTGCAATCTATTTGTATGGCATCTAGAATTTTTAGGTGGCATATAGGCCGATGATATCTGGTGTACACGTTTTTATTTTTTTCAATATACTAATTTATTTCAATTATCTATGAACATAGCTAATCCTAAGGATGTTTTATGGGCGCTTTCTCATTCCTCATAGGTCCTCATAGATCAATCTTGTTTTTTTTTTCTTCTGCAGACAAACCTGGGAAGTCGGAGGCAGTGGAAGAGGAAATTGACATTGACCTCAATGCCCCGGAGACAGAAAAGGCCGCTCTGGCCATCCAGAACAAGTTCCGTCGTTTCCAGAAAAAGAAACCAAACCCAAGCTCGTGAGGAGGACAGCTCCATCCGTGACCTCAACACTGCCCTGTACGATATACACTGTGCGCAGGCTCGCCTACTTCTTCCACTTTCTTTTCTATGAAGGGCAAGCCAAGTAACAACAGGGCTCAGCTCCCTTCCCCTACACTCCCCTCCCCCCTTCTCTGTCCCATTAAATTATTATGAATGCTGATCTTTAAAAATGAGCCCGTGCCCCCAACAGGTTGACCATGGTTCGGCCATCTTGCATTTACTCCTTGCTCCGAGTGTAGCCGTTGGGATCAATGGAGGAAGGAAGAGTTTTCTATGAAAAAAGCTGAATAGTGAGGTCTTATCTTGTATGAAGGACCACAGAGGTCCCCTTCTTAAGGCATGTTCTTATATAGCATATATTATATTTAAATATTTATTATATAGAATTGGATGAATATAGACCATCTCGGTGGCCATCTTCATTTTACCCATAATTGCCTTATTCCATCTCATTCAAACCTCATGCAAATTAGAGCCTCCCCTAAACCCCACCCATCCATTTGCTCCACCTCTGAGGAGACATAAACTTGGTCGCCCCACCAAAAATGATAACTTGGAGATTCTGGGCTCATGTTCTGTTGGATTTGTCGTTATTGTAATATCTCTTGATGAGTCTGAAGCAAGTTATTACATTTTCCACAAAAGGGTCAGTGAACAAGGCTATAATGCATGCGTTATTTGTCATAACTGTACGTCTTTAAAGCACATGCATGCGTTATACCTTTGTGAATTGATGCCTTTATATGGCTGTCATTTTCTTTTATAGAAAAAGGTTGGCCTGACTCTCAGGTGAGAGTCAGACCTAGGCTGTACATTTTAGGACATTGCTTATTGACAGGGCAGCCTTCAGAAATTTTGGGGCCCCTTACACAGCTTTAGACCTGGGCCCCCCCGTCTGACCACCAACATTCCCCAGGACCCTTCCCACTGGTCATCCCACCACATCCGCCCACTGGCCAGGGGTGCACACATGTCGCAGTAGGAATTATACACCCTGTCACACTTACCAGGTGTAGCCTGCCATGACCCATTCAAGTGAAGTGAAGTGTGCAATGCATGCTAGTGTGGGATCCAAGGGGTTAAAAAAACCCAGTGCACAGGCAGCACAGCTTCACCCGATGCTTGCAATAAGACCTCCCACCTAACCATAGGTGCTGGAGGTCCCAAACATGGACCAGTTGTGGTCCAGGGGGCCCTCTCCATGTGACCCAAGTTTGGTATTTTTATCGGCTATGTCTCGGGAGAACGGTGTCCCCAAACCAGGTGTCCCCCTCCCATAGACTCCAATGTTAAGTCCGAAATTCACCCAACAATTGCCGGTCAATCACTGGTCAGTTTGGGGACCCGGTACGGCCGAACCATAGGTGCTAGAGGTCCCAATTGTGGACCAGTTGTTGTCCAGGGGGCCCTCTCCATGTGACCCAAGTTTGGTATTTTTATTGCCTATGGTTCGGGAGAACAGCGTCCCCAAACTGGGTGTCCCCCTCCCATAGACTCCAATGTTAAGGACTGCTAAAGTCTTTGTTGTAAGGGCCCCTTGAGACACTGGGGCCCCTTACAACAGTACTGCCTGTACCCCCCTGATGGCGGCCCTGCTGATTGGTCTCTGTTTAAAACTTGCATGTCCCTCAAACAGTGCTGGGACAAGGTTTGTTAGCACCCAAAGTAATAAGGCCAAAGTCAACCTTCTCATTCCCCCCATGGACTGTGAACTACTCTACATGCATAGGTTGAAGGTCTTGCCTTTTTTGCAACCCTCCCTCCTTCTGAAGAGCTCATGGCGGCCACCCCTCCTGCCAACCCCTTGGCCCAGCCCTGTCCTTATGTCCCCACCTACCGAAAAGCCCAAGGCAGCTGCCCGTTCTGCCAACTCTTTGACCCAGCCCTGCCCTTAAAGTCCCCACCTTCTGAAGAGCCCAAGGTGGCCTCCCCTCCTGCCAAACCCTTGATCCAGCCCTGTCATTCGGTCCCCACTTTCTGAAAAACCCAAGGCAGCCGTCCCTCCTGCCCACCCCTTGACTCGGCTCTGCCCTTAACATCCCCACCTTCTGAAGAGCCAAAGGCAGATGGCTCTTCTGCCAACCCTTTGACCTGTCCCTGTCCCCACCTCCTGCCAAATCCTTGACACAATCCTGCCATTCGGTCCCCACCTTCTGAAGAACCCAAAGCGGCCACCGCTCCTCCCAAACCCTTGACCCAGCCCTGCCATTAGGGCCCCACCTTCTGAAGGGCCCAAGATGGCCGCCCCTCCTGCCCACCCCTTGACCTGGCCCTGCCTTTAAAGTTCCCACCTTCTAAAGAGCCCAAGGTGGACATTTCTTCTGCCAACCCCTTGGCCTGACCCTTAAAGTCCCCTCATTCCTGATGCTCCTCCCTTGCCTAACATCTCTTGGGCTGTTTGCAGCAGTAGCTGAATGAGATAGAGGAGCGGCATTAAAAATCAAATCTCCTAAAATGGGTATTCCAATTTTTTCCAGCCGCCTGTTTCTCTGGAAAGAAGCGACTTTGCAATAAGCCATTTTCTATGCATGCTTGTTAGCAAAATGTAATAACTTGATTCAAACTGATTGGTGAATAGTTTCAAAAGTGAAAGGTCCATTCTTTAGTATGAATGCCATTTGATTAATTCTTTCCTTTTCTGCTGACCCGTATCGGAGAGACCATGGACTTACTAGGGAGATGTGATGTCATTCTTGATGATGTCATCAGTCCACATTCAAAGTGCAAGTCTAACCATTTTTTTTTTGTTATTTAAACATACTGTAGAGGGGGGAAGGACTAGAACCTTGCTAGGTTCATACTGCTTTCTGTGTATCCAAGGGGTTCTCCCTACTTCCTGTCTGATGAGTTAAGAAGTAAGGGAATAGCTCTCCATTTCCTGTCTAATTGACTTATGACGGAGAAGAAAATGAGGGGAAATCACAGACAGCAATAAAGTTGCATTAAAACTTGACAAAAATTCTGACCCTCCCCCACTCTTTAAAAAATAAAAAATTTGGCTAGAGTTGGGCTTTACTTTGACCAGAAGGAAGAACACCATTGCATCAGCCTGCTGTTAGCAGTGTTACTCTGCTGCCATCTTGTGGTTGGTCATAAGAATTGCTATTTTGTGCTTATTTTACTTTATTGTATTTTTATTTTATTTTATTTTTAGCTCTGGTTTGTGCTTTTGTGTCAGTTGCAGGTTTTGCTTCCAGAATAAACAAATTGCCTTTTCCCCCCTATGTTTATAAAACTCAGTGCACCAGACCAGAAAGAAATACATAGAAACCGCTAAATGAAATGATTTTGATGTAAACTGAACAGTTTTGTTAATTTACAGTTTTCATTTTGCGCCTTCTCCCATAATAAAATTACATCTTCAGGTATTTTAATAAAGCCAAAATAGTGTGCAGAGAACTGGTCTATACCAACCAATCAGAAGTCATCTATCAACTGAATTCTGATTGGCTGCTATGAGTAACTCTACTTTCTACATCCAAAGGATACAGCAGTGTGTGATCCTCTCCCATAGACAGGACTGTACATTCCATCTGTACTCCTTTCTCATATGGATATCATTCATCAGATACATCTCTCCACCCCTGTGATGGTCTGTGAGAACTAATACCCGCTTGGGGTATGTTAGCATGTTTACCTAATAAAATTATTTAAAGTATACAGCAATGCCTTGGTGTCTATTACTAAGAAATGATTAATGATATTCATTGCAATTAACGAAAATACATATTATATAAGATATATACAGTATTATATAACTGTCTCTGCTCCTCTACAAATCTCCTCTCCTGAAATACTCTGCACTGCTGGAGGACTCTGCTCCTTCTTCTATAACTCTCCTCTCCTGAAATACTCTGCACTGCTGGAGGACTCTGCTCCTTCCTCTATAACTCTCCTCTCCAGAAATCCTCTGCACTGCTGGAGGACTCTGCTCCTTCCTCTATAACTCTCCTCTCCTCAAATACTCTGCACTGCTGGAGGACTCTGCTCCAGGGGAGGGCTGGGCCAGGGGGCAGGATGGCAATTGCCCCCCAGGCCACCCCAACTTACATTCGAAATGGCTGGCGGCCATTGCCCGCTGACAATATTTTCTTTTTGTGGAGGAAGTAGGGGCCAGGGGCACGGCCGCCAACTAACTGCAAGCAGAGGGGGTCGCCCAGGGCCGGCCCTACCATGGATGATGTCTATTATAGGAGCGGGACTTCGTATGACAGCGTCCACACCAGGTAAGCAGGAAATCCCCGCTCTTTGTAATATGGCGGCTGTCCTCTTTCTGCATTGCAGACTGCATTGGATGGGCACTGGTGAGGCTGCATTGATGGGCATTGATGAGGCTGCAGCTCCTTTGTTGTTATTAACATTAAATTATGTTATCACATTGTATCATATTTGTCTTGCTTCATAACATCAATATCTATTATAAAACCAGGTCGGCATGGATGGTGAGCTGATTCGGTGGTTCAGTGGGCCACTTTACTGGACTTGCCCCCCAGGCCTAAGGCTGCCAGCCCTCCCCTGCTCTGCTCCTTCCTCTATAACTCTCCTCTCCTGAAATACTCTGCTCTGCTGGAGGACTCTGCTCCTTCCTCTATAACTCTCCTCTCCTGAAATACTCTGCTCTGCTGGAGGACTCTGCTCCTTCCTCTATAACTCTCCTCTCCTGAAATGCTGGAGGACTCTGCTCCTTCCTCTATAACTCTCCTCTCCTGAAATAATCTGCACTGCTGGAGGACTGTGCTCCTTCCTCTATAACTCTCCTCTCCTGAAATACTCTGCTCTGCTGGAGGACTCTGCTCCTTCCTCTATAACTCTCCTCTCCTGAAATACTCTGCTCTGCTGGAGAACTCTGATCCTTCCTCTATAACTCTCCTCTCCTGAAATACTCTGCTCTGCTGGAGGACTCTGCTCCTTCCTCTATAACTCTCCTCCCCTGAAATACTCTGCACTGCTGGAGGACACTGCTCCTTCCTCTATAAATACTCTGCACTGCTGCAGGACTCTGCTGCTTCCTCTATAACTCTCCTCTCCTGAAATACTCTGCACTGCTGGAGGACTCTGCTCCTTCCTCTATAACTCTCCTCTCCTGAAATACTCTGCTCTCCTGGAGGACTCTGCTCCTTCCTCTATAATTCCCCTCTCCTGAAATACTCTGCGCTGCTGGAGGACTCTGCTCCTTCCTCTATAACTCCCCTCTCTTGAAATACTCTGCACTGCTGGAGGACTCTGCTCCTTCCTCTATAACTCTCCTCTCCTGAAATACTCTGCTCTGCTGGAGGACTCTGCTCCTTCCTCTATAACTCTCCTCTCCTGAAATACTCTGCACTGCTGGAGGACTCTGTTCCTTCCTCTATAACTCTCCTCTTATGAAATACTCTGCACCTCTGGAGGACTTGTCCTTGACCCCATCCATACAATCATTTGCAATCCACAATCCTCCAATAAAGACAGACAAAGAATTTTGGTTCTCAGAAATGTCAGTTTTTATTAACAATTTTAATGTGGTCGGTGACTTCACTACTATAGGGGCTCTAACAATAATGTGATATACTCTACTAATCTCTACTTATATTTTTATACTATATACAACTTTTACATGAGAAATTATATAAAGAGAATTGACGGTGTCACCTGTGCCTTTAAGGCTACGTGGGGGATTTTAAATTAAGTAGCACCCCGAGTTCAACCCCTTGTTGACCGCTGTCTGATCCCCATGACATTAAAAACCATGTGAAACAAATGAGTAGACCGGCCAAGAAAGGGTTAATCCTTTGCTAATCTCTATGATGGAATTCCCTTTAAAATCCACCGGCGGCCATCTTGGACACTATGGCGTCCCAGAATGCTTTGCTTTAATAAATGTAGCCACAATGTATTTTTTGGTGTAAATTGCCATTTCTATCCCAGCCAACGCTGCACAGGCTGTACCGTCAACCCTCTTCCAAGGCAACCTCCTACTGTCAAGGAACGGTGAATAGGCTATCGACTGCGAAAAGTAAAACTGAACTTCAGAAGGTCTCAAAAATAATACAAAAATGTGAAGTTGGTTAATGCTTAATGACAGAGGGCCGAACATAAAAAAAAAAGTGTTCTTTATCCATATAAATACAAAAATCTCCAGAAAACTTCATTGTGTCTCCATTTCCCGGAACAAAAAAACAAAATGGCGTATGATGCAGCACCATAAGAAATAATAAGACGAACTGAAGACCAAAACGAAACCGGTATTAAAAAACTACATTGTTTTTGAATTTCAGACTCGAGGGCCTGCAGGAAGTCAAGAAGGTCTGAGGAATCAGGGGAGAACCTGGTAGAATTGCCCCACTGTTGCTCCTTATGAAAATTGGCCAACATTTATGGAACTTGGGTTTTTTTTTATGGTTCCTGTTGGCTCCGGTGCATGCTGGGATTGCCGCTTAGGCCTGTGCGGAGTTAACAGAAACTAGATATGCCTTAACAGCCTTGCCGTTGGTGGCATAGGGCGTTAATGCTGTAGAAATATTGCCCTGGAGAGAGGAAGAAAGGGCAATACTTGTACTTTGTATTCAAAAAAATTTTGTGGAGCACATGAAATTTGAAGCTGCCTGGTGTGCCAAAAAATCGCATGTCCTCATTTTGTTAATCCATGTCCCATAATGCATTGCCATGTCTTCTTTTTTTTTGCTAGGAACAACTGGGGGTCAAGACTGCTTAAAGGAGGGAGGCTTATGGTGGCTCATTTCTTGCCTTCTCGAGGGTCTTTATAAGGCAATCCCATCTGATCTTGAAAGCGAGGCCAAACTAGATACCCCTCGTGAGCCGTCCCTTGATCATATAAAGGATCCTTTGAGAATACACGGTGCTCCCGGTGGGTGATGTTTGCATTGCATCGCATTGCAGCCACTCCTGGGGTGGAGGTCCCTGTATCCTAGAGGAGGTCTACTTTCATTCTTGGTTTCTCTGAGTGTTCTTGCTAATTTCCAGCAGGGGAAAAAAAAGGTACACGATGGTTCTACGTTTAACACAAAATTGTTATTTATAAAAAAAGGCATTAGCCGCGCCAGAGGAACTGCTGGGGATCTGGGAAGAATGCTCTCGGGGGGTGGATCTTGAGAGCCTGGTTATCATAATGGAGTCAAGCCTAACAAAATGGCCAAATACAAGACTAGTTCATTACTTTGGAGCTTTTTTATTTATTTTTTTGGTAAGCAGCAACTATAACTGAACCTTTAAATGGAAGCAATGAACTCAATGAATGACCTTATGTGTGTCTAAAGAAATATATTGGCCAAAGGGTGGACTGAAGGACCACTCTTAGGTTGTGTAATCGTTTTAGACTTCCTTGGAGTCCAATGAGAAACTTTCTTCAAGAGAAGCTTTTTGGCGTGGACCAACACTAGTGCCCATCTTGGTGACATTACAAATGTCTATGGTTATGTAGTTATTTTAGACTTGGAGTGAAATTAGAAACTTCTTCAAGAGAAATTTTTACAAGAGGGTCAATGCTAGTGTTCATCTTGGTGACATGATGAAGGTCTATGGTTATGTAATTATTTTAGACTTCCATGGATTCAAATGCGAAATGTCTCCAAGAGAAGCTTTTAGGTGAAAACCAACACTAGTGTCCATCTTGGTGACATTACGAATGTCTATGGTTTTATAGTAATTTTAGACTTCCTTGGATTGAAATGAGAAATTTCTCCAAGAGAAGCTTTAAGGTGAGGATCTAAATCAGTGTCCATCTTGGTGACATTATGAACGTCTATGGTTATGTAGTCATTTTAGACTTCCTTGGAGTGAGATTTTAGACTTTCTTGGAGTGAGATTTTAGACTTACTTGGAGTGCGATTTTAGACTTCCTTGGAGTGAGATTTTAGACTTTCTTGGAGTGAGATTTTAGACTTCCTTGGAGTCAAATAAGAAACTTCTCCAAGAGAAGCTTTTAGGTGAGGACAGTCGTGTCCATCTTGGCGACACTGCAAATGTCTATGATTGATGTGAAGGTATGGTGGCCACCAAACTGGTGGACATTCAGTGCAAGCTGATGAAATTTAAAAAGTATTTGTTTTTCAAGGATTTGAAGACTGAAACAAACCAAAAGGGCTTTTGATGGACTCCATGGTTGAGGTTTTTCTTCTTTGTGCCACAATTAAAGCCCAGCTATAGCTGTCATTTAGAGAATGGGTTTGGTGAACATGATTGACTTCACCTGTCTTGGCTCCACATTGGATGTCACTCCTCCCAGGTCCCCGGCTGTCTCTGGTTGATTAGGGGTGTTTCTCTGAGTCACTTTTTATTAAATTCTTTAAGGCGTTTTTGAGGCTGTTTTTGCTAGGAGACTTCACAGCGGCCCGGTGGGGCTTGTCCCCACCTTCGTCCCCCCTCAGTTCCATCTCGATGGTGTAGATCACCTTAGAGCTGCGGGGGGACTCTTCATCTGCCTTTTGTGTACCTTCCCTGCCGGCTAATTGCTATTTCCTATCCTTGCGGGAGTCGCCTAGGCCTTTGGATTTCTTGTCGCTGGCGGACTTGAAGCTGCGGGTCTGGTCCAGCATGGAGAGAAGCGGGGCCTGGAAGAAAGGAGCGGCCTGCATATTTTAAAGAGAAATGTGTTTCTGCTCCGCAAGGGCCAGAATTTGTTTAAAAACTTGAACTCACATTGCTTCTTACCTGCCGTGAGCCTTTGGAGCCCTTCGTTAACTTGTGGAGCTTTCCTCTTTCCAGCGCGCTGCAAACAAGAACCAGATATAAAGTGAAGACCAGAATGGGAATGTGACAATTGTCTTTTCTTATTATTGGGTTAAAACAACGTTTCCCTGGCTATCGTTTCAGATGTTCCTCAACTGGCCGGATATAGATTGAGCATTAGCTCCTTGTTACCTGCAGCAGAGAATTATGGGCAAAAGGGCAGAGGAGGCCATTGATGGTTGAATGGTTTTCTCTTTCCTCGAGGTAATAATGTGACCACAGAACACTAGCTGCTTTTTTCTACAAAGGAGGATTATGGGAAGAAGGCAAGGAGCAAAGGAGGCCTCCTACAGGTTAGTCGGGGCTGTGACTGTATCTTCATCTGCAGCTTCCACTAGCCAGAAAAAGGTCTTCTTTGAGCCAGAATTCATCCGGCAGCCCTAGCAAAAAGGGAATAACCCCTCCACCAGTTCCTCCCCAGATGAGTTGGTTGATTTATTTAATTTAGGGCACCAACAGCCTGATATATGTCTGATGGTAAGGCATCTGCCCAGCCTTCGAACCACCATGATGGACCTTGCATACAGTATGAAAGACATACATCACCAAACCAAAGGTAAAAACCCAAATGCATTTATTGGTCTGATTGTTTTAAACCAAACCAACACAACTTGGGAGGGGAGGGGGGGGGGGGGTCTGAGGAGTCCCCTTCATCAAGGCTAAAACACATGGAAAATTAAAACATGAGAATTGACCTTGCAGAATGGTGCTCTCAATATACCAGTATTTTTGGAGTGCCTCCTTATGGTTACTTGATCTAAGAACTTCCTACCAGGAGTTACTGCACTTTAATATGTTGATCCCATAGACTTGCTATTAGTACATTAAACAATTTGGGATCTAGCAGTCCTAACTTACAATAATCATACGTGACACATCTTTGAATTTGGCCTGTGGGTGAATGTAGCACACATATACTGTAGGAAAGGGAACAATGACACCAACTCAACAATCTGGACAATCACTATAAGCAATGAAAATAGCAATCCAGAAGCACTCATATAAGGATCACCTCCATGACCCGATCCCAACAGTTTGAATTGGGCCAGGATGTGGTCAGCAATGGCAATCCATTCACCATTAATAAAACTCGGCCAGTTGATAGTGGTGTAAGCTTGAGGGCTAGTTCACCAGAGAGGAAAGTGAACTCCTAATGCTTTGGACCTACCTGAGCTCCCTCTGTACTCGGATCTGTCGTCTTAGCCAGCAGTAACGGATGAGGTAAGCCAGCAGGGCAACAATGATTACCAGGAGCAGTGCAGCTCCAATGATGATACCAAGGATCATCCCAGCACGGACTGGAGCTATGTGAGCACAAAGAACATGGAGGTGAATAAGCTGCTCACAACACAGATAAGCTTGCACTGCATAACCTTTACCCCCACTGAGGTGTCTGTTAAAGGCTCAGATCGTGCAACCTGATTGGTCCATGTTCAGTGTTTACAGTGTTGCAGTTACAGCAATATTTGTGTATGACCCCCTAAAATTGGTGGTCAGTGTTGTGCCCCTTTACATTGGTGATGAATGCAATGCTCCATTACATTAGTAGCCAGTGGAGATGTACCCCTTCATTTTGTAGTTGGAGTAGCCCCCTCCCTTACATTGGTGGTTAGGGAAGACGGACCCCCTACATAAGCGGTTGGTGTAGTGCACCCTTACATTGGTGGTCAGTGGAGAAAGACCCCCTTACATCGGTAGTTGGTTTATTTCACCCTTACACTGGTGGCCAATGGAGAAGTACCCCCTTACAATGGTGGTTAGTATATTGACCCACTACATTAATGGTCAGTGTAGTGCCCCCTTACTTCGGTGGTCATTGTAGTGACCTTTTACAATGGTGATCTGCATAGTTCCCCTTTTCATTGCTGTTCAGTAGAGAAGGATCCTCTTACATTGTTGGTCAGCATAGTGGCCCTTTACATTGGTGGTCAGTGTGGTGACCCCTTAAATTGGTGATGAACACAATGCTCTGTTACATAAGTGGTAAGCGGAGATGAACCCCCTTACACTGGTGGCCAGTGTAGTTCCCCTTTATATTGGTGGTCAGTGCAGAAAGACTCCTTACATTGGTGGTCAGTGTAGCCCCCCCCCATATTGGTGGTCAGTGTTGTGACCCCTTTCATTGATGATAAAGGTAGTGCTCTAGTACATTAGTAGTAGTAATAGTTTCCCCTTCCATTGTTGGTCAATGGGGAAGAAACCCTTACATTGATGGTCAGTGTAGTGTCCCCTTACATTGATGGTCAATGAGAAAAGCCCCCTTACACTGATGGTCAGTGTAGTATCCCCTTACATTGATGGTTAGTGTAGTCCCCCTTACATTGGTTGTCAGTGTAGTGCCCCCTTACATTAATGGTCAATGGAGAAGGACCCCCTTACATTGGTCGTCAGTGTAGTGCCCCCTTACATTGATGGTCAGTGTAGCACCCCCTTACATTAATGGTCAATGGAGAAGGACCCCCTTACATTGGTCGTCAGTGTACTGCCCCCTTACCCGTGATGTGTCTGATAGTTACATTCCCCCGTCATGTGACTGCTGGTTACATTCCCCCAGGAAGAGGTAACTGGT
>BLSH010296003.1:534436-547448 GCA_018402905.1 Glandirana rugosa
TTCCTTTTTCTTATTCATACCTCTAGTAGGACTTTTGACAGAGGAAAGCTGACATACCGGGACTCACCCCCAACGACAGGGAGGACTGTATGGAGTCTTATATTATTAATATGACTGCAGCTAGAGACCTCTTCATCTGGCTGAAGTTCCTTCATAGGGTCTACTATACCCCTCAGAGGTTGGTAGTCATTTACCCTCAGGTTAGTCCTACTGGACTTGTTGTCTCTCCTCTACTGGAACCTTCTTTCATATGGTGTGGCAATGCCCGGCTACCTGCTCCTATTAGGAATCGGTGATGGCGGATATGTGACTGGTCTCTGTAGCTTGATCCATGCATGGTGTTACTGGGTATTATGGATGATATTGTAGCCTCTACACCTGGGATCTCCATACTACGGCTCTCCAGCTGTTGCGGAACTACACGTCTCATGAGGCATTGTAAATCTCTGACATTCACAGACACGACTAGGCATGATGGGGATTGTAGTAGTTCTTGAACAACTGGAGGGCCATAGTTTGGAGACCCCTGCTCTAGACATAGGAAGTTATGTTTATTCTTTGCACTCTACTATCACGAAGGGAGCTTCTACTTAGATGGAAGCAGCCCAATCCACCCACACTCACTAGTTGGGTGTCTACGGCAGTGGTTCTCAACCCTGTCCTCAAAGTACCCCCAACAGGCCATGTTTTCCTTTATCTTGCACAGGCGCTTTAAATCAGGGTCAATGGCTTGGTATATTGGACAGATATTTTATCTAACAGGAATTCCCAAAACATGGCCTGTTGGGGGTACTTGAGGACCACTGGTCTACAGTAAATGTGGTCTTGCCGTTGTACAAAGTAACTTACGGGAGTAGAAACCGTCCCAAGAAGTTTGATAAGGTGAGGTCCACCAGGATTGATGCCCATGAAGCTGCAGATGAGTAAACTCTTCTTTTTGAAGTTGGGATCAGAAAGGGATTTGAGTTATCCCCCTTCTCTGCCCCACTTTCTCTCTGTTATTCTCTCCTTCTCTCCCCAACCCCCCCATCCTTCCCTTCCATGTCCCCCCCACCACCACTCCTTTTCTTTCCTTTGTGCTTTTCCTCAAAGGAGTTGAGGGCTTCATTAAACCATGGAGAAGGATTTGAATGACTAGGAGACACTCTTGTTTCCTCTACATCAGGGGTGTGCAATTAGCGGACCTCCAGCTGTGCCAAAACTACAAGTCCCATCATGCCTCTGCCTCTGGGTGTCATGCTTTTGGCTGTCAGAGTCTTGCTATGCATCATGGGACTTGTAGTTCTGCAACAGCTGGAGGTCCGCTAATTGCATTTCCCTGCTGTACATGGAATTCCTTTCTAGGAACGCTACTATGATGTATGGTGAACTTTGTATTTAACCCTTGTGTGTTGGATCTGGATTGTGCAAAGCGTTCTGTGTCCCTGTATTTAACATGTGAATCATTTCAATAAACCTTTACCTGTTAAAAAAAAAAAAAAAAAAAAAAGAATAAAGTTTTGCTTTGATTTCATTTGAACCCACAAAGGTGTCTCTTTTCACCGCGGCTTCAGTTGTGGTTAATTAGAGCGGCACACAGGGCGCAAACAGTGTTCTGCCGCCCACAGCAACCAATCAGATCCCCCCCTCTACTACAGGGGAGGAGACAGGGCAATAAAAGCAGGCAGGACAGAGAGCGGTGACATCACAATATTATACATTTATAACAGCAAAACAATATTTTTCATTTATATTATATAATCAATTTTATATGTGTATATTATATGATAGATATTATATATTTATATTATGTGATAAATATTATACATATACATGTATGTTATATATTTTACATGATCCAATAAAATTAATTGATTATATATATATTATTTATTTATTTCAGGTACTTATATAGCGCCGTCAATTTACGCAGCTCTTTAAATAAATAAATATATATAAATAACATTATACAGTTATATTATATAAGCAATATTACTATATTATATTATATGCAGGGCCGTCTTTAGCGCAGGGCAAAATGGGCAGCTGCCCCGGGCCCAGTTATTATTGTGGGGCCCAAAGCAGTTCCCCCTTGAGCCCACACTGCCACAAATAGTTGATAAGTGGATTCTGGAGGGCTCAAAAAAATGTTTGCCCAGGGTCCAATCAATATTAAAGATGGCCCTGATTATTCGTCATTACATTTATATTTTATTGTGAACTTTAAATTATTATACAGAATTAATATAGCACCAACAGTTTACGCAACCCTTTACATTATAAAAGGGAGACAGTACAGTTAAAATACAATAAAATACAAGAGCCCCGCTCAGAAGAGCTTACAATCTAATTTATACATATACGTATATTATATAATTATCATTCCACAAATATGTTATATAATAAATAATATAGATTTATATTATCTAATAAATATTTTACACTTACCTAATAAATGTTATGTATTTATGTTATATAACGATATTTAAAAGGCACAGTTGTGTAGTGGATAGAACTTTCGTCTGGCAGCAAAAGGGTCGCTGGTTCAAATCCCAACCACAACACTACCTGCCTGGAGTTTGCATGCTCTCCCTGTGCCTGCGCGAGTTTCCTCCCAGACTCCAAAGACATGCTGGTAGGGTAATTGTATCCTGTCTAAATTGGCCCTAGTATGTATGAATGTAAGTTAGGGACCTTAGATTGTAAGCCCCTTGAGGGTAGGGACTGATGTGAATGTGCAATGTAATTGTAAAGTGCTGTGTAAATTTACTGCGCTATATAAGTACCTGAAATAAATATGTATACTATATCATGTATATTTTAGATTTATATTATTTAATAAATATTACACATTTATATCATATCAGGAATATTATACATGTACTGTATATTATTTAATAAATACTATATTTATGTTATCGAAAGAATATAGTTTACATTTATGTTACATAATGAATAATATAAAATTATATTATTTAATGAATATTAGAAATGTATATTATTTAATGAATATTAGAAATGTATATTATTTAATAAATAGTATACATTTATAATAGCTAATAAATATTTTAAATCTAGATTACATAATAAATACTAAAGATATATAATACATATTCGACAGCTACATTATTTTATAAATATGCATTTATATCATATCAAAAATATAATATATTTTACACATTTACTAAATATTATATATGATGTATTCCTTAGTATAGAATTAAATTATAGTGCGAACGTTATATCATATGATACATTTAATGCATTTAAATGAATAAATTGATAGTTTAGAATTATATCCTATAAAATATTTTATACATTTATGTCACACAATTAACATTTTAAGTTATTATATATTATTTTTATTATATAATACAGATTATTTTGTTACGTTATATAATGAATAATATACAGTTCCATCATTTAATACATTTATATTATATATAAAAAATTATACAGCTCTATCCTATAATAAATATTATATAGCTCTGTCATATAATAAATATTATACATCTCTGTCATATAATAAATATTATACAGCTCTATCATATAATAAATAATGTACATCTCTGTCATATAATAAATATTATACATCTCTATCATATAATAAATATTATACATCTCTGTCATATAATAAATATTATACATCTCTGTCATATAATAAATATTATACAGCTCTGACATATAATAAATATTATACATCTCTGTCATATAATAAATATTATACATCTCTGTCATATAATAAATATTATACATCTCTGACATATAATAAATATTATACACCTCTGTCATATAATAAATATTATACATCTCTATCATATAATAAATATTATACAGCTCTGACATATAATAAATATTATACATCTCTGTCATATAATAAATATTATACATCTCTGTCATATAATAAATATTATACATCTCTGACATATAATAAATATTATACATCTCTGTCATATAATAAATATTATACATCTCTATCATATAATAAATATTATACATCTCTGTCATATAATAAATATTATACATCTCTCATATAATAAATATTATACAGCCCTGTCATATAATACATTTTATACATTTATATCAAATAATACCTTGTATACATTTATATTATATAACACAGATTATTCTGTTATGTTTTGTAATAAATAATATACAATTCTATAAATTTATGAATATTATACAGTTATATTATCTGAAGGATATTTTACATTGCTATCATATAATACATTGTATACATTTCTATAAAATAATACATTGCATAAATTGATATCATATAATAAATATTATAAAGTTCTTTCCTATAATATGTTGTATGCTTTGATATAATAACTATTATATCACACATGAGCATTATAATGTTGTAAAGCGCTGCACAAACTGTTGGCGATAAATAAATCTTGTATAATAATAATAATAATATAGGAAGTAAAGTTGCACTATGTGTAACTAACATTGGACTGAAATAAGTGAGGTGCTCAGGAGAGGACGCATTCTCTGTTAAAGGTTATATTTAGGGTCAGGTGAACATTTCAGGAGATGTAGAACACGGGGCCGGGCTCCTGACCTCCTCTGGAAATGCCCATCGCCTGGCTGTTATCCTCACCCTCTAGATTTAATACCCAGAGTCACTGTCCTGGGAAGGGAACGCGGATCAGGGAGGGAAAGTTAGAACTCCTCATCGAGGTTCTAGGATCCTGGTTGGGTTCTGACTTTCATGGTCCTTCTCCCAGAATCCTCTGCAACCCCCCCTTGCCATGGCACATTGCTTGCCCCCAGAGCCATGGACAGACAATGGTCACCTCCCCTCTGGTGGCAACCACAAGGCACCTGGCTCTATGTAAAATGCCAACCAACCGCAGAAAAGAAATGATAATTCTTCATGTACATATAGCCTACTTCATCGCCAGCCACAGGACAATGCAAAACGTGGCAAAAGTTTGGTGAGGGAACAGAGAAACGCGAACTTACTGAGAGCGAAGATGGCGGCCAGGGCCAGCAGGTGTCGCGGATTCCTGGGGGCTTCCATTGGTCGTCTTGTGTGGTGTGATATCCGAATTGTGGGGGGCGCTCAGAGCCCCAGTAACCCTCGGATTCCTCCTGAGATGGAATACGGGATGGAGGGGATTCTGGTTTATAAACCCCAAGGGGCGGGACTCAGAGACTTCTGCTGAACTTCTGACCAATCAGGAGGCAGGGCTGGGGCAGTGGGTGCTGAAGCTGACAGGGAGAGAAGTCTGAGGAACGGCCTGGACAATGATGGGCGATTGTTCCTCCAGGGGGAGGGGGGGGACAGCCAGGAGACATTCAATGGACTCAACTCAGGCAGCACAACTCCAGCAGATCCCTCGCTGCGGGCAACAGGCAATCAGATTGGACGCCCAATTACTGAGAGATAAATGATGAAAGGCGCTGTGGGGGGTAAATCTATCTGTATCAGCACCCAGGGATCTAAAGATCACCATACAATCTGATCATACAATCAACTCTAAGCTGGCCATACAGTATACAATCTGATTGTACACTCACTATACAAATCCTTTTGAATATTGCCACACAAGTTACAATCTGATTGTACAATCTCCTTTAAGATGATCATATCCTTGTCTGTTTAAAAAAAAGATCATCATACACCCTACAATCTAATCGTAGAAGAACATTTGGAGTGTCCATACGCTACAGTATCTGACTGTCCACTGACCATACACTATACAATCTGATTGTACAACCTCCTTTAGATCTACGAACAACTATTTAATATAAGGGCCTGTGCTCAACCCAGGAGGAAGGACCGCCCACCTTCACTGCTCAACCCAGGAGGGAGGACCACCCACCTCCACTGCTCAGTCCAGGAGGAAGGACCGCCCACCTCCACTGCTCAGTCCAGGAGGAAGGACCGCCCACCTCCACTGCTCAGTCCAGGAGTAAGGACCACCCACCTCCACTGCTCAGCCCAGGAGGAAGGACCGCCCACCTCCACTGCTCAGCCCAGGAGGGAGGACCGCCCACCTCCACTGCTCAGCCCAGGAGGAAGGACCGCCCACCTCCACTGCTCAGCCAAGGAGGAACGACCGCCCACCTCCAGTGCTCAGCCCAGGAGGAACGACCGCCCACCTCCACTGCTCAGCCCAGGAGGAACGACCGCCCACCTCCAGTGCTCAGCCCAGGAGGAAGGACCGCCCACCTCCACTGCTCAACCCAGGAGCAAGGACTGCACACCTCCACTGCTCAGCCCAGGAGGAAGGACCGCCCACCTCCATTGCTCAGTGCACAAGAAAGAACAGCCCACCTCCACTGCTCAATCCAGGAGAAAAGACCGCCCACCTCCAGTGCTCAGCCCAGGAGGAAGGACCGCCCACCTCCACTGCTCAACCCAGGAGCAAGGACTGCACACCTCCACTGCTCAACCCAGGAGCAAGGACTGCACACCTCCACTGCTCAACCCAGGAGCAAGGACTGCACACCTCCACTGCTCAGCCCAGGAGGAAGGACCGCCCACCTCCATTGCTCAGTGCACAAGAAAGAACAGCCCACCTCCACTGCTCAACCCAGGAGAAAAGACCGCCCACCTCCACTGCTCGGACCAGAAGGGAGGACAGCCCACCTTCATTGCTGATTGTAGGAGGAAGGACCTCCCTCCTCCACTGCTCAGCCCAGGAGGAAAGGCTGCCCACCTCCTCTGCTCAGCCAAGAAGAAATGACCGCCCACTTCCACTGCTCAGCCAAGAAGAAAGGACCACCCACCTCCAACGCTCAGCCCAGGAGGGAGGACCGCCCACCTCCACTGCTCAGCCAAGAATAAAGGACCGCCCACCTCCACTGCTCAGCCCAGGAGGGAGGACCGCCCACCTCCACTGCTCCACCCAGGAGGGAGGATGGCCCACCTCCACTGCTCAGCCCAGGAGGGAGGACCGCCCACCTCCACTGCTAAGCCCAGGAGAAAAGACTCAACCACCTCTGATCACATGACCCACATGGTTTGGAAGTGTGTGGTCCTCAGTGTGGTAGAAAATGGTGTATGTCACCTAAATGCTGTTTGGAGCATCATTCCCCTTTAACCACTTGCCAACCACAATATGTATTATGCTGCGGCTTTGAAGTGGTTTACCGGGGTTATGGCTGAGGATATTTTTTTTTTTCAGCCGGTGATTCCCTTTCTCATGAAAGTGCTCCAAGTGGCTCATTAGCCACTGGATTGCTTTTAGAAGCAGCGGGAGGCCCCCTCCATCCCCCCCCCCCCACGCCAGTGTTTTTTGGGATTACCATTTTCACTGGCGATCCGATGGTGTGGTGCTCCTGACTGGTCACAGAGGTGAACAGAGACCAGATTATCTGTGATCTCCTCTATGACCCTGGGGAACCAAAGCAAAGTCATGGCGTCACTTCCAGTCTAGGGCGGAAGTAAACAATTTTTTTATTTTAAAGAAAAACATAAATTGTTTTTTTCTTGATATTTTGCTTTTTAAGGTAGAGGAGAGATTTGGGGTCTTATAAAGAGGACCTGTCATCCTTATATCTATCACAAGGGATGTTAACATTACAAGTGATCAAAAAAAAAAAAGAGAAAGGGATGGTGTAAAAATCAAAAATAAAATGAATGAGGAAAAAAAATAAATAAATAAAGCCCCCCCCCCCATCCCTCCATGCGCAGAAGCAAACGCATACGTAGGTTGCACACACATATGTTAACGGTGATCTCACCACAAATGTGAGGTATCGCCGCGATCGAGTGAGAGCAATAATTCTAGCACTAGACCTCCTCTGTAACTCTGAACTGGTAACCTGTAATCATTTTTAAAGCGTCGCCTATGGAGATTTTTAAGTATTGTAGTTTGGCGCCATTGCACGAGCGTGCGCAATTTTAAAGCGTGACATGTTAGGTATCTACTCGGCGTAACATCATCTTTTGTATTCTATATATGAATTGGGGTGTATATTGTGTTTTTTGTATTAATTCATTAACCGCTTGCCGACCAGCCGCCGCCTCTTTACGGCGGGAGGTAGGCTCGTCCCTGCAAATCGCCGTAACCGCACGCCGCTCGCGGGAACGCGTGGTGTGGGAACAGGCGTGCGCTCACTGGCTAGCCGGGGAGCCAATCAGCGGGCGGGGCGGACTGGATGTCCCCCGGCCACCCGTGATCGCTCCCGAGACAGGCAGAACGAGGATCTGCGAGTGTAAACAAAGCAGATCCCCGTTCTGACAGGGAGGTGGAGAAGGATCTGCTGTTCCTAGTAATCAGGAACAGCGATCTCTCTCCACTCCCAGTCAGTCCACTCCCCCCACAGTTAGAAACGCCTCCCTAGAGAACACTTAACCCCTTGATCGCCCCCTTAGTGTTAACCCCTTCCCTGCCAGTGACATTTACACAGAAATCAGTGGTTATTTAACCACCTGTCTGACGGCGGCAAAGTGGCTCGATATCGCGATATCACTCACTGTGAGCGTGCGCCCGCCACTGGAGGCGCGCACTTACTGTGTTCGGGGGGGCTAGGGAGCGGGTAGGGCGGACTCGATCACCTCCGGCTACCCGCGATGCCCCCCCCTGCAGTGAAAGAATGGAGGTCCGTGTATGTAAACACCGATCTCCGTTCTGTTGAAGGGGGAAGGGCGATGATCACAGGCTTCCTGTATATGGGAGCAGTGATCATCCCCGTTCCCCATTCAGGGCAGTCCCCCTACAGTTAGAACACGCCCAGGGAACACAGTTAACCCTTAGAGTGCCCCCTCCAGGTTAACCCCTTCACTGCCAATGGCATTTACACAGCAATCAGTGCATTTTTATAGCACTGATCGCTGTATAAATGCCAATGGTCCCAAAAAATCAAAATCAAAATGGTCCGACATGCCCGCTGCAATATCGCAGTACCACTAAAAATCACCGACATTTCTAGTAAAAAATAAAAAAAATTAAAAACCCCAGAAATTAATTCTCATCAACCGTAAACGCAGCCACTTTTGCGCAAACCAATCAATAAACGCCGATTGCGATTTTTTTTTTATCACAAATATGGGGAAGAATATAAATCGGCCAAAACCGATGGAAAAAAATGTTTTTTTATATTTTTTTTTTTTTGGATTTGTATTTTAGCAAAAAGTAAGAAATTTTTTTTTTTTTTTGCAAAATTATCGCTCTTCTTTTGTTGATAGCGGCGATCAGAAATGACGCAGAGGGGATCAAATACCACCAGAAGAAAGCTCTATTTGTGGGAAAAAAAGGACGCAAATTTCATTTGGGTACAACGTCGCACGGCCGCGCAATTGTCAGATAAAGTGACGCAGCACCGAATCGCAAAAAGTGCTCTGGTCCTAAAGTGTGAAATCCTTCCGGGGCTGAAGTGGTTAAAGCCCTGATCGCTGTATAAATGTCATTGGTCCCAAAAAAGTGTCAAAAGTGTCCGACATGTCCACCCCAATATCGCAGTACCGCTAAAAATCGCAGATCGCCACCATTACTAGTAAAAAGAAAAAAATAAATAAATCATAAAAACGCCATAAATCTATCCCATAGTTTGTAGATGTGATAACTTTTGCGCAAACCAATCAATATATGCGTATTGCGTATATATATATGTGGGTAATATATATCGGCCTAAACTGATGAAGAAATTTGTTTGTTTTTTTTACTTTTTTTTTTTTTTGGATGTGTATTATAGCAAAAAGTTTTTTTTTTTCAATATTGTCGTTTTTTTTTACCACTTCCTTACACCCAAAAGTGGAACTCCCACTGATCGGTCCCCCCCCCCCCTCAGGTGGCACCTTTCGGGTGGGGGGAGGGGGAAGAGGACACCTGCCTTTGACAGATGTCCTTTTCCACACATCCGGGAGCCAAGGGCCACTGCAGCCAGGCTCCCTCCTCTGCCTGAAGCCGACGGGCTACACGTCCGGGTTTCCCTTACCCTCAATGGCGGCGGCAGCACTCGTCCACCGATCCGAAGATCGGCGGCGGGTGCCGACATCGCTGGACTCCAGGACAGGTAAGTGTCCTATTATTAAGGCCTCATACACACGGACGTTTCTTAAAAAATAAACAAAATGTCGGGCCCGACGTCAAGAAAAAAAAATCTGCGTTTTTCGGCGTTATGCATCGGCGTCAGTGAGCATTAGTGAGCGTTTGTTTTAAAAAATCATCCCTCTGCTATTTTTCAACCTAAAAACGCAGGCATCAAAAAACGCCGGTTAACGCCAGTACAATATTAGTTGGCGTTTTGTGGCGTCGGTGTCAAAAAACGCCAAAACGTTACAGCCTCAGAACGCGATGGCCGTGAGTTCTACTTTCAGCTCACTAACGCCGACGCCATCTACAGCTCAAAAACGTTGGCGTTTTTATGGGGCCATTGACTAACATGGAGAGCTGCAAAAAATGCCAGAAAATGCCGGCGTCAAAAAACGTCCGTGTGCATGAGGCCTAAAAGACAGCAGCTGCTGTATGTGCACTTTATGTGTAGCTCCTGACTTTTCATTTTTAAAGCAGCGGCGGGAGCCGGCGGACCTCCGCTTTAAACCCCCCTCCTGCCCGGACCAATTTTCAGTTCTCATCGCTGTCGCTCTTTGAATGACAATTGCGCGGTCGTGCGACGTTCCACCCAAACAAAATCGACGTCCTTTTTTTCCCACAAATATTGCTTTCTTTTGGTGGTATTTGATCACCTCTGCAGTTTTTATTTTTTGCACTATAAACAAACAAAAGCGACGATTTTGAAAAAATAACTTTTTTTTTCTTTTGCTTTTTGCTATGATAAATATCCAAAAATAAAAAAAACTAATTTATTCATCAGTTTTGGCCGACATATATTCTTCTACATATTTTTGGTAAAAAAAAAAAAAATCGCAATAAGCGTATTTTGATACGGTTGCGCAAAAGTTATAGCGCCTACAAACTATGGAAATTGGTTTATGGTGCTTTTATTATTAAGTAATGGCGGCGATCTGCGATTTTTATCGGGACTGCGACATTGCGGCGGACACGTCTGATGTTTTTGACCAATGACATTTATACAGCGATCAGAAATTTAAATGTCCACTGATTACTGTGTAAATGTCATTGGCAGTGAAGGGGTTAACCTGCAGGGGGAGATCTAGGGGGTAACTGTGCTCCCTAGGGGTGTTCTAACTGTGAGGGGGCTGGGACAGAACAGGTCTAACTGATCCCAGTGTCAGGGATGAGTAGATCTGTCATGCCCCCCCCCCCACAGAGCGGGGAACCGCTGTATTTACATTGGCAGTTCCCTGTTCTGGCTCTCTGTGAAGGGATCGCGGGTCTCCGAGTCACTTCAGCCCCGGAAGGATTTCACACTTTAGGACCAGAGCACTTTTTGCGATTCGGCACTGCATCGCTTTAACTGACAATTGCGCGGTCGTGCGACGTTGTACCCAAACTAAATTTGCGTCCTTTTTTCCCCACAAATAGAGCTTTCTTTTGGTGGTATTTGATCACCGCTGCGTTATTTCTGATCGCCGCTATAAACAAAAGAAGAGCGACAATTTTGCAAAAAAACCCAAATTTCTTACTTTTTCCTAAAATACAAATCCAAAAAAAAAATAAAAAAAACATTTTTTTCATCGGTTTTGGCCGATTTATATTCTTCCTCATATTTGTGATTTAAAAAAAATCGCAATCGGCGTTTATTGATTGGTTTGCGCAAAAGTGGTCGCGTTTACGGATGATGAGAATTAATTCTTTTATTTTTTACTAGTAATGGTGACGATCTGTGATTTTTAGCAGTACTGCGATATTGGGGCGGACATGTCGGACATTTTGACACTTTTTTGGGACCATTGGCATTTATACAGCGATCAGTGCTATAAAAATGCACTGATTACTGTGTAAATGCCATTGGCAGTGAAGGGGTTAACCTGCAGGGGGCGCTCTAAGGGTTAAATGTGTTCCCTGGGCGTGTTCTAACTGTAGGGGGGCTGCCCTGGCTGGGGAAGGGAATGATCACAGCCCTTCCCCCTCTCACAGAATGGAGATCCCTGTTTACTTACACGGACCTCCGTTCTTTCACTCCGGGGGGGCAATGCGGGTAACCGGCGGCAATCGAGTCCGCCGCACCCGCTCCCTGGCCCCCCGGACACAGTGAGCGTGCGGGTGCGCCCACAGTGCGCGATCTCGCAGCTGCCGTTGTATGACGGCGGTTTGCGATATCGAGCCACTTTGTCACCGTCAACTTGTGGTTGACGGTTGGCAAGTGGTTAAAAAAGCCGCAGAGGGGATCAAATACCCCCAAAAAGAAAGCTCTATTTGTGGGGAAAAAAGGGCATCAATTTAGTTTGGGTGCAACGTCGCACGACTGCGCAATTATCAGTTAAAGCGACGCAGTGCCAAATCGCAGAAAGTGCTCTGGTCAGGGAGGGGGTGAAGTGCATTTTTTCCCCCAAAAAATTGGGTAGCGCGAATACTTTGTGACATAAAAGAAATTGCAGCAATGGCCATTTTATTACACGGGGTCTCTGCGTGCGGTGCTGGGGGGCTATCATCATTTTCTAGATCTGGTCTTCAACAGGTCCGAGCCATGATCTGCCCCTCGGGGGCGTGTCCATGACACCCTGAGCTGACAGGAAGTGATTGGCTGGCGCTGGGCGTGGTTCCCGTGGTGGGCGGTGCTCTTTAACAAGCCATGTGACCTGAAGGGTAAAGAGAACCTGTCTAGGGTGACAGGGGGGTCACTTTAAATCCATTTTCTATGCAGAGAATCGGCTGCAGCCGACATTGTGAGCTCCATAGAGAGCACAGAGGAAGGGGGATGTGCGGAGCTCCATGTAATCTGGGGGGACACTGGAGGGGGCGGAGCCTCCTCTCCGCTCGGCCTGTGTGCGTCGTCTGGGAGGGGCCCAGCGAAGGCCACGCCTCTCTCCGCTCACGGACTAGTAAGAGCGGGAGGGGGCGGGGATATTAGGAATATCAGGTGGTGGGGTGACGTCACTGGTCCGCAGGAAAGATGGCGGCGCTGTTATTGAGGTGACTTTCTGGCTGTACCGGGGGCTGGGGGGAGACAGATTGGGGGTTCCTGGGGGAGGGAGAGGGTCCTGGAT
>BLSH010296003.1:586266-597386 GCA_018402905.1 Glandirana rugosa
ATACTCCCCAAGGGGGGGGGTAGGGACACGGTTCAAGAACCTAGACATGCAGGTGTACAGATCCAAGAACTTGGCACAGGGATGGGGGGGGGAACCCCTCATAATGGGCACAGCAGGTGTACAGACCCGGAAACTCAGCACAGGGATGGTGGGAACCCCTTATAATGGGCACAGCAGGTGTACAGATCCAAGAACTCGGTACAGGGATGGTGGGAACCCCTCATAATGGGCACAGCAGGTGTACAGACCCGGAAACTCAGCACAGGGATGGTGGGAACCCCTTATAATGGGCACAGCAGGTGTACAGATCCAAGAACTCGGTACAGGGATGGTGGGAACCCCTCATAATGGGCACAGCAGGTGTACAGACCCGGAAACTCAGCACAGGGATGGTGGGAACCCCTTATAATGGGCACAGCAGGTGTACAGATCCAAGAACTCGGTACAGGGATGGTGGGAACATGTTTATTATGTCAACATTTTTATTTTCCTCTAAGCATAATTTATCATTCTTGAGTTCCTAGTTGCAAATCGGAGTTGTCCCAGAGATGTCAGTCTTCTTTCTGAGCGTCACATTGGGATGGCGGTCTACTGCCGCTGTGCACTTGCTCCACATCCTCTGGGGCCTGCCAGTTACTGTGGCCATCTTTCTGGGAGCCCGTTGGGCTGACAGCTGGTGATCTCCGTACTGCCATCTCTCCCATCTTCTCTGGGCTCCTCGCGGCACGCCCACTCTTCTGGCTGGGGGTCGGACTCGGTTTCCGAGACCCCTGCTTCTCATTGGGAACCTAATTGAAACAAAGTGGTCAGGTGCATAAAATAAGGATTTAAAGGGTCAGTTGACCCAAGAACCAAAATTTCACGAGGAGACAAATCATGTGTATGTATCCATGTTTTGCAGAAAAATACTACATTTTTTAAAATATTTCCCTTACAAACACTTGGAAAAAATATGACATATAGGGTTGTATTCATTAAAAAAAATGCATACCAATACACCTAATAAGTGCATCTAGATTGATTCTGTGCTAATTGGGCAAAAAACAAACATTAAGCTATTTTCTGTGCTGGGTGAATGTTTTTCATTGATTTAAAACAGAATCACTGCATTTGTCCACTAGATGGCACCAAGAATCCTAAGAATGTCCTGTGGTACTTGGCGCCATCTAGCGGCCAAATGCTTTTAATGCTTTAAAATGGAAAATATTGCATTTGGCCACTAGATGTCACTAGCAATCATTTTCTATGATGCTTAGGGCCATCTAGTGGCCAAATGTGGTATTTTCTATTTTAAATCAATGAAAAATATTCGTCCAGTGCAGGAAAAAGCTTAATAACCTTTTTTAGCCCTATTCACTAAGAACAAATGTACATGCACTTCTATAAGAGCCCTAAAGCTCAACATGAATGTTATTTCTATTACAACTGCACAGCATCTGATTGGGGTATCCATTGGCTTTTTATACAGTATCTCTCGAGGATTGGAGAATTTCCACCCACACCTTGGAGTCTCACTCCTGCTGCATCTGTAGGAGTCATCTGTGACCTGGGCACTCCTTTTTTTATTAAAAAACTGGAGCTTTTCTTCACCAACATCAGTATGGACCTCCAGCAAAAGCATTTTCATTTCAAGAGTGAGCAAGAATGGCAACCTCTTGAGTTCTTGTCCTGATGAATGGTGTCACCGAGACAGGAAGCAAAGAGCTTTCTCCCCAGTGGGGACACCAATAAATATCTGATAGGGGATCTTCCCCACTCCAGAAGTTTTAGCTGGAGCTCAGCTACACCTATCCAGCTGTATGATTGTGAATGGATAGTGGCAGGACAGACCTTGCCGGTGATGGTGGGCCTCAACCCGTTGGAGGCGCTGATGAGCGGGTCCGAATTCTCAACCCACTGTGTCAGGCGTTTCGATGCGTCTGCTGAGCGGGAGGTGAGGCTCAGTTTAGAAGGAGGGATCTTCAGAGGCATGTCCCACGTCCCCAAGAATGTTCCCCATGGGCTGGCCTGAAAGGGAGAGAGAGAGTTCATTATATATATAACCAGAAAGCCAGACTTCAATTTGCTCCTCCTGTTGATAAAAACATTTGCTCAACTACTGAAATGTTGCTGAATGATGACCAATGACGGCCTGTCTTTTAGTGTTGGATGGAGTGGCGAGGGATTAGCACCAGGGGTGTACCTACAGGGGTCGCAATTGCCGGGGGACGGGCCCCTTATCCAATGAGGAGCGGCTGCATACAGAGGAACTGATCTCCCCATTTTCCTCTTGCAGCTGCTGAATGCCTGCAGAAGGGAGAGGAGGAGAAGCGGCCATGGAGAGATCAGTTCCTCTATATGCAGCCACCCCCACCCTGCTCCTCCTAGCCGGCTTCCCCCTCCCCTCTCCCACCAGCTGCTGCAGGGGATGCTGTCAGGATGGAGAGTGCGGAAGGGGCCAGCAAATGTCATTTTCCCAGACCCTTCCTTTTCTGAATGGACACAGTAAGTGATCGGTATGGATCGTTCCTGTGTCCATTCATAACTGAAGCATAGGAAACTGTTTCCTATGCTTTCGTTTGTGAATTAAGGGGAAGTTCTGTACAGAGCTATTCCTGTCCATTCATTCTGTGCAGCTGAGGCTTTCTCTGTCTCAAAGTTGGAACATAAGAGATTTATTTAGACCTCTGATATCTCACCAAAGACCCCCAACGGGGCTCCTAAAAAAAAATAGAAAAAAGTAATAAAAAATAAAAACAAACAAAAAAAATAGACTTCTGTTACACAAAGTCGCAATGAAATCGGAGGTGCAATTCACACTGATCCGTGGCTTTGAAATCGCACTGAAGTTGCGCGATTTTAAAGCCACAGCAGTGTGAAAAAAGGGCTTAGAGTGCGACTTTGATTGGACTTTACACTCTCTTGATCAAAGTTGCAACAAAAGTCGCATTCAAGTAGCGCAGGCACCTTTTCAAAGTCACTGCAACTAAGTTACACCAATGTAAATGGGTGCCATTGAAATGAGTGGGCTCTGACATGTAACTCTATGTGTCCAAAGTCGCACTAGTGGGAACAGAGCCTTGGGGTCCATTGTGGTGCATTGAGCAGCCCATTCAAAGGATTAGGCTCCCCAAAGGAACACATATTAATACACAATGTAACACACACCCCTTTACCCCAGGTCACCAGGCTGGTGTGCTGCTGTTCACACTAAATGCAACTTTTAAATCATACAACTTCACTTGCGACTTGGCTGGCATCTGTGTGACTTCATGCACAGATGTCTATGCAAGGCACACCTGAAGTCCCTGTTCACAACGGTGCAACTTGTCATGCGATTTGACAAGTCTAAATCGCATGCCAGGTCGCACCCTATTGTTGCTAATAGAACTTTTCAAATCGGTGCGACTCTGACATTGCGGTGCCACACCGATTGAAAAAAAGTTTCCTGCACAATTTTTCTACGAAGGGGAGGGGGGAACACCCCAAAGTGGGCGGGTTACTTTTCGGGAGAATGTCTCAGTTGAGGTGACCTCTGTCATGGTCACTTTTCGGGGGAAGATCTCAGTTGAGGTGACCTCTGTCATGGTTACTTTTCGGGGGAAGGTCTCAGTTGAGGTGACCTCTGTCATGGTTACTTTTCGGGGGAAGGTCTCAGTTGAGGTGACCTCTGTCATGGTTACTTTTCGGGGGAAGGTCTCAGTTGAGGTAACCTCTGTCATGGTTACTTTTCGGGGGAAAATCTCAGTTGAGGTGACCTCTGTCATGGTTACTTTTTGGTGGAAGGTCTCAGTCAAGGTTACCTCTGTCATGGTTACTTTTTGGTGGAAGGTCTCAGTTAAGGTAACCTCTGTCATGGTCACTTTTAGGGAGAATGTCTCAGTTGAGGTGACCTCTGTCATGGTCACTTTTTGGTGGAAGGTCTCAGTTGCGGGGACCTCTGTCATGGTCACTTTTTGGGAGAATGTCTCAGTTGAGGTGACCTCTGTCATGGTCACTTTTCGGGGGAAGGTCTCAGTTGAGGTGACCTCTGTCATGGTCACTTTTCGGGGGAAGGTCTCAGTTGGGGTCACCTCTGTCATGGTTACTTTTCAATAGAATGTCTCAGTTGAGGTGACCTCTGTCATGGTCACTTTTCGGGGGAAGATCTCAGTTGCGGTCACCTCTGTCATGGTTACTTTTCAATAGAATGTCTCAGTTGAGGTGACCTCTGTCATGGTTACTTTTCGGGGCAAGGTCTCAGTTGAGGTATCCTCTGTCATGGTCACTTTTCGGGGGAAGGTCTCAGTTGAGGTGACCTCTATCATGGTCACTTTTTTAAGGGGAGATTTCAGTTGACGTGACCTCTGTTATGGTTACTTTTTGGGGGAAGGTCTCAGTTGGAGTGGCCTCTGTCATGGTCATTTTTCGGGGAAGATCTCAGTTGAAGTGACCTCTGTCATGATCACTTTAAGGGAGAAGTTCTCCATTGAAGTGACTTCTGTCATGGTAACTTTTTGGAGGAAGATCTCAGTTAAGGTGAACTCTGTCATGGTTACTTTTTTGGAGGAAGATCTCAGTTAAGGTGACCTCTGTTATTGGTTACTTTTTGGAGGAAGGTCTCAGTTGTGGGGACCTCTGTCATGGTCACTTTTCAGGGTATGATCTCAGTTGAGATGACCTCTGTCATGGTTACTTTTTGGGGGAAGGTCTTAGTTGAGCTGACCTCTGTCATGGTCACTTTTCGGGGGAAGGTCTCAGTTGAGGTGACCTCTGTCATGGTTACTTTTCGGGGGAAGGTCTCAGTTGAGGTAACCTCTGTCATGGTCATTTTTCAGGGGAAGATCTCAGTTGAGGTGACCTCTGTCGTTGCTACTTTTCAGGGGAAGGTCTTCGTTGAGGTGACTTTGTCATGGTCACTTATCAGAGGAAGATCCCAGTTGAGGTGACCTCTGTCATGGTTACTTTTCGGGGGAAGGTCTTAGTTGAGCTGACCTCTGTCATGGTCACTTTTCGGGGGAAGGTCTCAGTTGAGGTGACCTCTGTCATGGTTACTGTTCGGGGGAAGGTCTCAGTTGAGGTAACCTCTGTCATGGTCATTTTTCAGGGGAAGATCTCAGTTGAGGTGACCTCTGTCGTTGCTACTTTTCAGGGGAAGGTCTTCGTTGAGGTGACTTTGTCATGGTCACTTATCAGAGGAAGATCCCAGTTGAGGTGACCTCTGTCATGGTTACTTTTCGGGGGAAGGTCTTAGTTGAGCTGACCTCTGTCATGGTCACTTTTCGGGGGAAGGTCTCAGTTGAGGTGACCTCTGTCATGGTTACTGTTCGGGGGAAGGTCTCAGTTGAGGTAACCTCTGTCATGGTCATTTTTCAGGGGAAGATCTCAGTTGAGGTGACCTCTGTCGTTGCTACTTTTCAGGGGAAGGTCTTCGTTGAGGTGACTTTGTCATGGTCAATTATCAGAGGAAGATCCCAGTTGAGGTGACCTCTCTCATGGTTACTTTTAGGGGGAAGGTCTCAGTTGAGGTGACCTCTGTCATGGTCAATTTTCAGGGAAGATCTCAGTTGAGGTGACCTCTGTCATGGTCACTTTAAGTGAGAAGGTCTCAGTTGAGGTCACCTCTGTCATGGTTACTTTTTGGGAGAAGGTCTCAGTAGAGGTGACCTCTATCATGGTCACTTTTTGGGATAAGGTCTGAGTTGAGGTGACCTCTATCATGGTCACATTTTGGGGGAAGGTTTTAGTTGAGGTGACCTCTGACAAATCCGGGAAGGTTACCTTGGTCCTGGGCACTCCGGGAAGCAGATGACCTCTGTCATTGGCGATAAACTGAGTGAAGCCGTCATGGGTGGAAGGACGCTGAAACAGATGCACAACGTTAACAAAAGACGCAACAATCAAAATACAAGATCAAGAGCAAAAAAATCTATCCAGCAAGCATCGCAAATGTGCTAAAATCTGACACTTCAGGACATCCACCTGTAAAACCAGATTCAGCTTGTCCCTCCATATAACGCCATCCATTGTTATATGATTCTGCGCAATGGGCGGAGCTAAGAACACCTGGCTTGCTGCTTTTTTTGGCTAATTACGATTTTAAAAAAAATAAATAATAATGTGCATCTCCTTTACATGTCAGTTCTCGTAGTGTCACTGAGAATGAATAAAGTTTTTTAGTAAAATTAAAAAAATATTTTATTTCTTCTGCTTGTTACAGATTTGGAACAGCTTTAATGCTTCGCCTTCACATAACAGACCTGATACAAGTGTGGGGAGAGCAGCGCCCCCTGGTGTCCTAGGTGCAGTAACACCGCCAATGTGTTGCTCAGTGTTTTTGTGGGGGGATTTTTGCTGACACACAATGCTGATGCTTGTTGGGGGGGGTACAGTTTGGCATGTTCAGGGCTCTAGATGACCTTGTCTCGGCACTGCTGGTAACGCTGCGATACTAAAACTGATACTTTTTGTGATGTCCTTGCAACTTGCTTTGACTTCTGTTTAGTGAAGTTGCAAACCGCAATGAAAACGGAGGTCTGGAAGTAGCGCAAATTTCAAAGCCGTAGATCAGTGCGATTTGGACCTCTGATTTCATTGCAGCTGGTGACTTCATTTAACAGAAGTCAATGTAAGTTGCTATGAAATCGCAAATGGGGTGCGACTTGTCATGCAATTTTTGAACTGTCAAATCGCATGACAAATTAACCTGGTTCAAAGTGTAAATAATAAATGCATCCAAGGGCAAAATAGGTATCAGTAATTGGTATCGGCGAGTACTTGAGGAAAAGTATTTGTATTAGTACTCAGTCTTAAAAAAATTGGTATTGGTGCCTAATTAGTACTTTGCAGGGGCATCTATACCACGAGACAAACAAGGCATCTGCCTGGGGCGGCCTTTTTTAGGGGGGCGGCGTCTGTACCTGAAGGATATGCCACTGCAGGCATCACCCTTTTTTTTAGCCATCGGTCAGCTCTTTAGTAATAGCTATCAGAGCGGCTTACTTGCCGCTTGATTGCTATTACAAGCGGTGGGAGGGGAGTCGTCGCTTGTCCCCCCGCGCGCGCCTTCCGTGGCTCACCCGTGCTCCTGGGAGACCCGAGCGACCAGCCGGTGCATCAGCCAGCTGGCCAGACAGCCAAGCAAACCCAGGATCGGCTTTGCTCCACAGTTCGTAACAGTTAACCGGAAGCGATGACATCACTTAACAATCTGCGCCATTTTTTAAAAACCTAAAGCATTCAAAAAGCTGATCTTGGCGTTTTGAATGATTTTAAGTGCAGAGGAGGGATCTGGGGTCTTATAGAGCCCAGATCCCTCCATAAAGAGCATCTGTCACTGCCTATTACTATCACATGGGATGTTTACATTCTTTATAGACCCCAGATCTCTCCATAAAGAGGACCTGTCACCGCCTATTACTGTCACATGGGAGGTTTACATTCATTATAGACCCCAGATCTCTCCATAAAGAGGACCTGTCACCACCTATTACTGTCACATGGGAGGTTTACATTCATTATAGACCCCAGATCCCTCCATAAAGAGGACCTGTCACCGCCTATTACTGTCACATGGGATGTTTACATCCATTATAGACCCCAGATCCCTCCATAAAGAGGACCTGTCACCGCCTATTACTGTCACATGGGATGTTTACATTCATTATAGACATAGATAATTAAAAGTGCCCCGGTCCTTCCATGCTCGCACACAAAGTTGAACGCATGTGTCGGTCCTGCACGCACACAAACAGCGATCGTCCCACATATGTGAGATGTCGCCGCAAATGTCAGATCACGGGCAGTAATTCTAGCACCAGACCTCCTCTGTAAATCTAAAGTGGTGACCTGTAATGGCTTTTAAAGCGCCACCCATGGATAGTAAAATTTACATTGTTCGTCGCTGTGGCACAGGCATGCACAATTTTAAAGTGTGACGTGTTTGGTATCTATTTACTCGGTGTAACAACATCTTTTATATCTTACAACTCTTTTATATCTTACAAACATATTGTGTTTTATTGCATTTAATTTCAAAAAAGCATACTTTTTCCTCAAAAATTGCATTTGAAAAACTGCTGCGCAAATACCATGTGACATAAAAAAAATTGCAACACCCACCCATTTATTCTCTAGGGCCTCTGTTTTAAAAAAAATATATATAATGTGTGGGGGTTCTAAGAATATTTGTAGCACAAGCTACTGATTGTTACATGTGAACAAAAAGTGCCAGAGTGCTGAGGGGGGGTGCCCATTTTTAGTCCTGCCTAGGGAAGCACAAAGCCAAAATACACCTCTGGAGACAGGGCATAGTAAAGCCTAGAAATCTGGAAAACGCCCTCTGTACTGATATTACATAGCTCCCAACTGTCCCTGATTTGGGACTCTCCTTGATTTGGAGGGACAGGCCCTGATTTGGAGGGAATACTCTGATTTGGAGGGACTCTCCCTGATTTGGAGGGACTACCCTGATTTGGAGGGACTCTCCCTGATTTGGAGGGACAGTCCTTGATTTCGAGGGAGTGTCCCTCATTTGGAGGGACTGTTCCTGATTTGAAGGGACTCTCCCTGATTTGGAGGGACAGTCCTTGATTTGGAGGGACTCTCCCTGATTTGGAGGGACTCTCCCTAATTTGGAGGGACAGTCCCTGATTTGGAGGGACTCTCCCTGATTTGGAGGGACTGCCTCTGATTTGGAGGGACTGTCTCTGATTTGGATGGACTCTCCCTGATTTGGAGGGACAGTCCTTGATTTGGAGGGACAGTCCCTGATTTGGAGGGACTCTGCCTGATTTGGAGGGACTCTCCCTTATTTGGAGGGACTGCCCCTGATTTGGAGGGACTGCCCCTGATTTGGAGGGACTCTCCCTGATTTGGAGGGACTGCCCCTGATTTGGAGGGACTCTCCCTGATTTGGAGAGACTGCCCCTGATTTGGAGGGACTCTGCCTGATTTGGAGGGACTCTCCCTGATTTGGAGGGACTGCCTCTGATTTGGAGGGACTGTCTCTGATTTGGATGGACTCTCCCTGATTTGGAGGGACAGTCCTTGATTTGGAGGGACAGTCCCTGATTTGGAGGGACTCTGCCTGATTTGGAGGGACTCTCCCTTATTTGGAGGGACTGCCCCTGATTTGGAGGGACTGCCCCTGATTTGGAGGGACTCTCCCTGATTTGGAGGGACTGCCCCTGATTTGGAGGGACTCTCCCTGATTTGGAGAGACTGCCCCTGATTTGGAGGGACTCTGCCTGATTTGGAGGGACTCTCCCTGATTTGGAGGGACTGCCTCTGATTTGGAGGGACTGTCTCTGATTTGGATGGACTCTCCCTGATTTGGAGGGACAGTCCTTGATTTGGAGGGACAGTCCCTGATTTGGAGGGACAGTCCTTGATTTGGAGGGACAGTCCCTGATTTGGAGGGACTCTGCCTGATTTGGAGGGACTCTCCCTGATTTGGAGGGACTGCCCCTGATTTGGAGGAACAGTCACTGATTTGGAGGGACAGTCCCTGATTTGGAAGGACTCTCCTTGATTTGGAGGGACAGTCCCTGATTTGGAGGGACTACTCTGATTTGGAGGGACTCTCCCTGATTTGGAGGGACTACCCTGATTTGGAGGGACTCTCCCTGATTTGGAGGGACTGCCCCTGATCTGGAGGGACTCTCCCTGATTTGTAGGGACTGCCCCTGATTTGGAGGGACTCTCCCTGATTTGGAGGGACTGCCCCTGATTTGGAGGGACTCTCCCTTATTTGGAGGGACTGCCCCTGATTTGGAGGGACTCTCCCTGATTTGGAGGGACTGCCCCTGATTTGGAGGGACTGCCCCTGATTTGTAGGGACTGCCCCTGATTTGGAGGGACTCTCCCTGATTTGGAGGGACTGTTCCAGATTTGGAACAAGGTCCCTCTTTCCTCCTCATTTGGCCCTCATTTTGGTATGATCTGTATAATTGTATATAAAATGCACTTTTTATCTTTCAAAAAGCCTTTCATCCAATTTCTAAATTGCTGTATTTGTCAATGTCAAAAGCCAATATAAATATACAGTAGTGGCAAAAAACAAAAAAAAAAAACTCTTGTGGTCTTAAGTAATCATTTTTTTAATAGTTTTCCTTTAAGGGGGCGTCTCAGGGGGTTTGTCCTGTACCTACATACTTATGCTAATAGGTGTCCCTCGTTCCCATCTCAAAAAGTTGGGAGGTGTGCTATTGTCTGTACAGTAAAATTGTTTTGCATTCAACATGTGTCTCATTGAAGAGTGAAGCTGCCTGTGGATGGTGTCAAGTCAGCAGGTGAGCATGCTATCCAGACAGACTGGGTCTATAGACGTAGGACAAAGCATAAAGTGACATTTGAAACATAACAGCCAGTATACAGAATACACATATATATATACAGGGCTCTTTTTCAGCAGGAACGCACCTCCAGTACTGAATGTATGCAATGGCAAGGGGTGCTGGGGTGTGATGGAGGGTCTATTGATGCTGTCTGCTGGGGAGTCTATTGTTGCTGGAGGGGATCTATTTTTCCGTGGCAATCTATTGTTGCTGGTGTAGGATATTTTGTTACTGGGGTTTCATTTGTTGCTGGAACAGATCTACTGCTTAGAGAGTCTATTGAGCCTGGCTGCTGGGAGATCTGTTGTTGCTGCTGGGAGATCTGTTGTTGCTGCAGGGGGTCTATTGTTGCTAGCTGCAGGGGATCTATTTTTTTTGTTTTTCTTGTTATAATTACCAAATTCTATACAAATTTCTTAGTACCACAAAATGATACTGGCTCTATATTCTCTAAAAGGGGCCGTACTGGGAGCTGGTTAGTGGCTGGAACCAAAGGTCGGTGCCCAGAGGTGGGTAGGGGCGGAACTAAGGGTCGGTGCTCAGAGGTGGGTAGGGGTGGAAACAAAGGTCGGTGCTCAGAGGTGGGTAGAGGTGGAAACAAAGGTCGGTGCTCAGAGGTGGGTAGGGGCAGAAGCATAGGTCAGTACACAGAGGTGGGTAAAGGCGGAAGCAAGGGTCGGTGCATAGAGGTGGGTAGGGGTGGAACCAAGGGTCAGTGCTCAGAGGTGGGTAGGGATGGAACCAAGGGTCGGTGCTCAGAGGTGGGTGGGGATGGAACCAAGGGTCGGTGCTCAGAGGTGGGTGGGGATGGAACAAAGGGTCGAT
>BLSH010296003.1:598626-608751 GCA_018402905.1 Glandirana rugosa
GGGGAATGGGTGAAGACTCGTGGAGCGGAACGACGGTGGGGCAGAAGCAAGGGTCGGTGCCCAGAGGTGGGTAGGGGTGGCAGCAAGGCGAGGTGCTCAGAAGTGGGTAAGGGGTGGAACCAAGGGTTGGTGCTCAGAGGTGGGTAGGGGCAGAAGCAAGGGTCGGTGCCCAGAGGTGGGTAGGGGTGGCAGCAAGGCGAGGTGCTCAGAAGTGGGTAAGGGGTGGAACCAAGGGTTGGTGCTCAGAGGTGGGTAGGGGCGGAACCAAGGGTCGGTGCTCAGAGATGGGTAAGGGGCGGAACCAAGGGTCGGTGCTCAGAGGTGGGTAGGGGTGGAACCAAGGGTCGGTGCTCAGAGATGGGTAAGGGGTGGAACCAAGGGTCGGTGCTCAGAGATGGGTAAGGGGTGGAACCAAGGGTCAGTGCTCAGAGGTGGGTAAGGGGTGGAAGGATGGGTCGGTGCTCAGAGGTGGGTAAGGGGTGGAGACACGACGTGACTTAGAAGGGGGGAGTTCCTGCACCTATTCTCTGAGACAAAAGCCCTGTATATATAAGACATCAGAGGTAAGTCGGAGGAGGTGTTACCTGTGTGCAGGGTTTCGGGACGGTCCAGTTCTGCAGTTGCTGGGGGTTGAAGGCACTCTGATACTGCAAACAAGAAACAATTGTTACTCATGAATTATCTGATGCCCATTTCGATCAATGCGAGTGGGCAGAGGGGCAGTCGCACCGATATGAAGGTTACTCATTGGAAACCATGGCGGCAGGGACTGCCTTGAAGTCGCACCGATATGAAGGTTACCCATTGGAAAGCATGGGGGCAGGGACTGCCTTGAAGTCGCACAGATATGAAGGTTACCCATTGGAAACCATGGGGGCAGGGACTGCCCTGAAGTCGCACCGATATGAATGTTACCCATTGGAAACCATGGGGGCAGGGACTGCCTTGCAGTCGCACAGATATGAAGGTTACCCATTGGAAACCATGGGGGCAGGGACTGCCTTGAAGTCGCACAGATATGAAGGTTACTCATTGGAAACCATGGGGGCAGGGACTGCCTTGAAGTCGCACAGATATGAAGGTTACCCATTGGAAACCATGGGGGCAGGGACTGCCTTGAAGTCGCACAGATATGAAGGTTACCCATTGGAAACCATGGGGGCAGGGACTGCCTTGAAGTCGCACAGATATGAATGTTACCCATTGGAAACCATGGGGGCAGGGACTGCCTTGAAGTCGCACCGATATGAAGGTTACTCATTGGAAACCATGGGGGCAGGGACTGCCTTGAAGTCGCACAGATATGAAGGTTACTCATTGGAAACCATGGGGGCAGGGACTGCCTTGAAGTCGCACAGATATGAAGGTTACTACCATGGGGTACGACTTGTCATGCGACTTTGCAGTCCCAAGTTGCAGAAGTGTGAAACGCAGCGTGTCAGCCCTGCCTCCAGGGGGGCGATCTCAGAGGCAACCATGCGGGTCGCCGCACAGACGTCTATGCAAATCGCACCCCCCAAGTCGCCAGAAGTAGCACAGAAACTACTCTTGGGAATCGGTTGCGGCGTCGCACCGATTCGGGGCGGTGCTTTTGCCGGCAGTTCCTCCGGATCCGGCGTGCGAATTTGACCGGTCGCATCGCACGCCACAATCGCTCCAGTGTGGACCCGGGCCCAAACGTGTAAACAAAAAGTTCCGGGAAAGGCGCGGTTAAAGCTGATCCACGTCTATGCGTTGCGGGGGATGCGCGGCGTGCGCGGAATTGCGTTGCACAGCGGGCCGCTCCGTTTACATGTCAGCCCAGCGTTTGCGGTTTGTAGTTTTTTTGTGCGCACGTTTGTGTGACGTGCAGTCGCTCCAACGCCCTTCCCTATGCGTTTCAGAGGCGACAGATCGGCTCTTGCAGCTTTTTGCTGCGCTGTGCGTTTTGCGTGCCGCCGCTGCTGCGTTCGCCGCGATTTTGCGCAGGTTTAGGATGGGTTCAGCGGCGTCCTGCGACCCATTTTGCGGCGTATCCGGCGGATGCAATTTACTAGCAGCCCTGCAGTGGGGGGGCGTCTAAAAACGACGCGCTCAATACGGGTGCAGGGATCCTTTCACTGCGGTGTGCGAGCGCTCGCACCCCCCCCATATTCTACACCCTAATCCCTCGCAGCGATCATTCATGAGCCCCCTTTTCCTTTAAATCCCCCCCCCCCCACATACAGAGGACAGGCGGGGGATGGGTGTACCTGATTGGCACTGTAGAGTGCGGCCATGTTGCTCCCTTCTCCTCTTTCTGTGTACACTCCCGTTACCAGGCAACAGGGGGAGGCGGGGCCACAGCAGACGCTCACATCCCCTCCCGCTGCTGCTGATTGGCTGATGGTGGGATGAATGGGAGCCCAATGCTCTGTAGCTGGGTGTGGCCACACACTGCGCCTTCCTCCAATCAGAGAGCAGACTGTACAATGTAACTTTATAGAGAATAACAATGAGGAACAATGTAACACCCAACCCGATCGACTGACACACAGGAACGATTTTAATTATTAATTGATCGGAAAAGATCGTTCCATGCGCCTAACCATCACATCGATCGGATTTTATACTATTGGGTTCAGGATCAGATTGATGGAGTCGATTCGTTTGGATGTAAAATCGACAATCACAGATCCAATCACATTGATCGGATTGTTAGGTGTATGGCCCCCCGATCAGAGGCGATTGGTTAGAAACGCTGAATCAATTTGTATCGGGATTGGTCGTCTTGTTTCAAGAAAAACGTGAAAGATCTATAAGCTCATTCGATGTGCCATACACTTATCGATCGTATTGATCTGCGTCTGGGTTGATGTGTGAAGAATCGTTTGATCGGATTGTTAGGTGTATGGCCACCCGATCAGAGGCAATTGATTAGAAAACGATCATTCAGTGGTTAAGTATTGGGATCGGTTGCCTTGTTTGAGGAAAAATATGAAAAGCTCATTCGATGCGCCATGCGCTTATCGATCGGCTTTCCTGTGATTGCATTTGGCGTCCGGATTGATCGGCGATGGATCGTTTGATCAGATTGTTAGGTGTATGGCCACCCGATCAGAGGGAATTGATTAAAAATGATCGCTGAAATGTTTTGTATTGGGATTGGTTGTCCGACGCACAAATTACAAAAGGTCTAAAAGTTCATTCAATGCGCCATACGCTGATCAATCGTATCGATCTGCTTTCCAGATTGATCGGTGAAGGATCGTTTGATTGGATTGTTAGGTGTATGGCCACCCGTTTAGAGGCAATCGATTAGAAAACGATCATTCAGTGGATCAGGATCGGGATTGGTCGTCTTATTTCAAGAAAAATGCGAAAGATCTAAAATGTAATTTAATGCGCCATACGCTTATCGATCTGCTTTCCCGTGATTGCCTTTGGCGTCCGGATTGATCTGTGAAGGATCGTTCAATCAGATTGTTAGGTGTATGGCCACCCAATCAGAGGCAATCGGTTAGAAACGCTGAATCGATCTGTATCGGGATTGGTCGTCTTGTTTCCTGAAAAATGTGAAAGATCTAAAAGGTCATTTGAGGCGCCATGCACTTATTGATCTGCGTCCGGATTGATCTGTGAAGGATCGTTTGATCAGATTGTTAGGTGTATGGCCACCGATTGGATTGATCGATTCGAAAACTGATTGGATTTGGCATCCGGATTGATCGGTGAAGGATCGTTCAATCAGATTGTTAGGTGTATGGCCACCCGATCAGAGGCAATCCATTAGAAACGATCATTCAGTGGATTGGGATTGGTCGTCTTGTTTCAAGAAAAACGCAAAAGATCTTAAAGCTCATTCGATGCGCCATACGTTTTTCGATCTGCTTTCTCGTGATTGGATTTGGCATCCGGATTGACCTGCGAACGATCGGATTGTTAGGTGTATGGTCCCCGATCAGAGGCGATTGATTAGAAACGATCATTCAGTGGATCAGGGTCGGGATTGGTCATCTTGTTTCCTGAAAAACGTGAAAGATCGAAAAGCTCATTCGATGGGCCATGCGTTTATCGATCTGCTTTCCCATGATTGGATTTGGCGTCCGGATTGATCTGTGAACGATCGGATTGTTAGGTGTATGGCCCCCCGATCAGAGGTGATTGATTAGAAACGATCGCTGAATTTGGTTGTCCGACGCACAAATTACAAAAGGTCTAAAAGTTCATTCGATGCGCCATACGCTGATCAATCGTATCGATCTGCTTTGCTGATTGATCGGCGAATGATCGTTTGATCGGATTGTTAGGTGTATGGCCCCCCGATCAGATCAATCATTCAGTGGATCGGTCTTCTTGTTTCAAGAAAAATTGGAAAGGTCTAAAAGGTCATTCGATGCGCCATGCGCTTATCGATCTGCTTTCCCATGATTGGATTTGGCGTCCGGATTGATCTGTGAACGATCGGATTGTTAGGTGTATGGCCACCCGATCAGAGGCGATTGGTTAGAAACGCTGAATCGATCTGTATCGGGATTGGTCGTCTTGTTTCAAGAAAAATTTGAAAGATCTATAAGCTCATTCGATGCGCCATACGCTTATCGATCGTATTGATCTGCGTCTGGGTTGATGTGTGAAGGATCGTTCAATCGGATTGTTAGGTGTATGGCCACCCGATCAGAGGCAATCGGTTAGAAACGCTGAATCAGTTTGTATCGGGATTGGTCGTCCTGTTTCAAGAAAAACGTGAAAGATCTAAAAGGTCATTCGATGTGCCATACACTTATCGATCGTATTGATCTGCGTCTGGGTTGAGGTGTGAAGAATCGTTTGATCAGATTGTTAGGTGTATGGCCACCCGATCAGAGGCAATTGATTAGAAAACGATCATTCAGTGGTTAAGTATTGGGATTGGTTGCCTTGTTTGAGGAAAAATATGAAAAGCTCATTCGATGCGCCATGCGCTTATCGATCGGCTTTCCCGTGATTGCATTTGGCGTCCAGATTGATCGGCGAAGGATCGTTTGATCAGATTGTTAGGGGTATGGCCACCCGATCAGAGGGAATTGATTAAAAATGATCGCTGAAACGTTTTGTATTGGGATTGGTTGTCCGATGCACAAATTACAAAAGGTCTAAAAGTTCATTCGATGCGCCATACACTTATCAATCGTATTGATCTGCATCTGGACTGATCGGTGAAGGATTGTTCAATCAGATTGTTAGGTGTATGGCCACCCGATCAGAGGCGATTGATTAGAAACGATCATTCAGTGGATCAGGATTGGGATTGGTCGTCTTGTTTCCTGAAAAACGTGAAAGATCTAAAAGTTCATTCGATGCGCCATGCGCTTATCGATCTGCTTTCCCATGATTGGATTTGGCGTCCGGATTGATCTGTGAACGATCGGATTGTTAGGTGTATGGCCACCCGATCAGAGGCGATTGGTTAGAAACGCTGAATCGATCTGTATCGGGATTGGTCGTCTTGTTTCAAGAAAAATTTGAAAGATCTATAAGCTCATTCGATGCGCCATACGCTTATCGATCGTATTGATCTGCGTCTGGGTTGATGTGTGAAGGATCGTTCAATCGGATTGTTAGGTGTATGGCCACCCGATCAGAGGCAATCGGTTAGAAACGCTGAATCAGTTTGTATCGGGATTGGTCGTCCTGTTTCAAGAAAAACGTGAAAGATCTAAAAGGTCATTCGATGTGCCATACACTTATCGATCGTATTGATCTGCGTCTGGGTTGAGGTGTGAAGAATCGTTTGATCAGATTGTTAGGTGTATGGCCACCCGATCAGAGGCAATTGATTAGAAAACGATCATTCAGTGGTTAAGTATTGGGATTGGTTGCCTTGTTTGAGGAAAAATATGAAAAGCTCATTCGATGCGCCATGCGCTTATCGATCGGCTTTCCCGTGATTGCATTTGGCGTCCAGATTGATCGGCGAAGGATCGTTTGATCAGATTGTTAGGGGTATGGCCACCCGATCAGAGGGAATTGATTAAAAATGATCGCTGAAACGTTTTGTATTGGGATTGGTTGTCCGATGCACAAATTACAAAAGGTCTAAAAGTTCATTCGATGCGCCATACACTTATCAATCGTATTGATCTGCATCTGGACTGATCGGTGAAGGATTGTTCAATCAGATTGTTAGGTGTATGGCCACCCGATCAGAGGCGATTGATTAGAAACGATCATTCAGTGGATCAGGATTGGGATTGGTCGTCTTGTTTCCTGAAAAACGTGAAAGATCTAAAAGTTCATTCGATGCGCCATGCGCTTATCGATCTGCTTTCCCATGATTGGATTTGGCGTCCGGATTGATCTGTGAACGATCGGATTGTTAGGTGTATGGCCACCCGATCAGAGGCGATTGGTTAGAAACGCTGAATCGATCTGTATCGGGATTGGTCGTCTTGTTTCAAGAAAAATTCGAAAGATCTATAAGCTCATTCGATGCGCCATACGCTTATCGATCGTATTGATCTGCGTCTGGGTTGATGTGTGAAGGATCGTTCAATCAGATTGTTAGGTGTATGGCCACCCGATCAGAGGCAATTGATTAGAAACGATCCCTGAATCGATTTGTATTAGGATTGGTTGTCCGACGCACAAATCTAAACGTTAATTTGATGCGCCATACGCTGATCAATCATATCGATCTGCATCTGGACTGATCGGTGAAGGATCGTTAGGTGTATGGCCACCCGATCAGACGCAATCAATCATTCGGTGGATCAGGATCGGGATTGGTCGTCTTGTTTCAAGAAAAATGCGAAAGATCTAAAATGTAATTCGACGCGCCATACGCTTATCGATCTGCTTTCCCGTGATTGCATTTGGCGTCCGGATTGATCCGCGAAGGATCGTTCGATCAGATAACCGTGTATGGCCACCCGATCAGAGGCGATTGATTAGAAATGATCCCTGAATTGGTTGTCCAACGCACAAATTACAAAATGTCTAAAAGTTCATTTAATGCACCATACACTTATCGATCTGCTTTCCCGTGATTGCCTTTGGCGTCCGGATTGATCGGTGAAGGATCGTTCAATCAGATTGCTAGGTGTATGGCCACCCAATCAGAGGCAATCGGTTAAAAACGCTGAATCAATTTGTATCGAGATTGGTCGTCTTGTTTCAAGAAAAACGTGAAAGATCTAAAAGGTCATTCGATGTGTTATACGCTTATTGATCGTATTGATCTGCGTCTGGGTTGATGTGTGAAGAATCGTTTGATCAGATTGCCAGGTGTATGGCCACCCGATCAGAGGCAATTGATTAGAAAACGATCATTCAGTGGTTAAGTATTGGGATTGGTTGCCTTGTTTGAAGAAAAATATGAAAAGCTCATTCGATGCGCCATGCGCTTATCAATCGTATTGATCTGCATCTGGACTGATCGGTTGAAGGATCGTTCAATCAGATTGTTAGGTGTATGGCCACCCGATCAGAGGCGATTGATTAGAAACGATCATTCAGTGGATCAGGATCGGGATTGGTCGTCTTGTTTCCTGAAAAACGTGAAAGATCTAAAAGGTCATTCGATGCGCCATGCGCTTATCGATCTGCTTTCCTGTGATTGGATTTGGCGTCCGGATTGATCTGTGAACGATCGGATTGTTAGGTGTATGGCCCCCCGATCAGAGGTGATTGATTAGAAACGATCGCCAAATTGGTCGTCCGATGCACAAATTACAAAAGGTCTAAAAGTTCATTCAATGCGCCATACGCTGATCAATCGTATCGATCTGCTTTGCAGATTGATCGGTGAAGGATCGTTTGATCGGATTGTTAGGTGTATGGCCACCCGATCAGAAGCAATCGATTAGAAAACGATCATTCAGGATTGGTCGTCTTATTTCAAGAAAAATGTTAAAGATCTAAAAGATCATTCGATGCGCCATGCGCTTATCGATCAGCTTTCCCGTGATTGCCTTTGGCGTCCGGATTGATCTGTGAAGGATCGTTCAATCAGATTGTTAGATGTATGGCCACCTAATCAGAGGCAATCGGTTAGAAACGCTGAATCGATCTGTATCGGGATTGGTCGTCTTGTTTCCTGAAAAATGTGAAAGATCTAAAAGGTCATTTGAGGCACCATACGCTTATTGATCTGCATCCGGATTGATCAGTGAAGGATCGTTCGATCAGATTGTTAGGTGTATGGCCACCCGATCAGAGGGAATCGGTTAGAAATTATTATTGGATTGATCTGTATTGGGATTGGTTGTCTGACACAAGAAAAAAAAACTAATTTTGGCTCATTCGACGCGCCGTACGTTTATCGATCGGCTTTTCCACGATTGGATTTTGCGTCCAAATTAACCGAAATCATTTTGATGTAATTGATCGGCCTGGAGGCAAAACCGATCAGCGACAGGGAACGTGACTTTCTGATAATTCATCGATTTAATCTGTGACTTATCATGTGATCTGATTGTTACGTGTGTGGTCACCTGATCGCGGACAACCTATTAGAAACGATCAATTAATCAGCCTATATTCTGGCTGATTGTCTAGCACAGGTGGAGATATTTGCTCGACCAATCAGAAACGATGCACTGAGCGATCTTTTGAAAGCGATGCGATGCGCGCTACGATTCGCGATTTTTCATTTCCGAAACGCGTGACAAAGCGCACAGGGAACACGCGTTTCGCCGCGGGTTTCAGAAACGCGCTGCAAACGTGCGACGCCCTGCAGGTGCCATCATTTCTTAACGGCGCCCCAAGCGCGGTTGTGCATTTTTCTGCGCGGTGAAAAAAAAAACCGCGCCATTGTTACATGCATGGTCCCCCGATCAGAGACGACCTATTAGAAACAATCATTGGATCCATCTATATTCCGATCGATTGTCTGACTCACTTGGCGTTTCCGGGAAGAGCGAAAAAAAAAAAGCGCGCATTTTGCCGCGTATTTAGGAAACGCGTCGCGCTTGTGGCCCCACCCCCAGGATCTGTGAGCAGAGGTGCGTTTTGTGGTGCGGCAAATGTGCTACAAAGGCGCCGAGACAGGCGGTGAAAAAAAAACTTGCGGCGCGCGGGGAAAAAAAATTCAACAAAAACGAAAACCGCAAGCTGGAGCGCGAGTTCCCCCTACGCCAAGGTGGGAATGCGGCCTCCCAGCATTTCATCCCCATGGGGGCCCCTGTTTCAGGCACTTCCTGGTGAGGGGTGACAACGCTCCTCCCAATTGTACCCCCCGTGTTGTCACCCCGTCACATGGGCTTCTGATGGCGCTGTGGAAAATCGTCCGGGCGCGGTTCTCTGTTGTCACCATCAGGAAACACCAGGCAGCCATCGCAGGGGGGCATGGAGGCAGGAAGTGGCTGCAAAGCGGCAGCAGGAGATCACGGAGATGGAAGGGAGGATGGAGCGAGGTGCAAACAAGGATTTTATAATAAGAAGTACAATAGTAATTGTGTGGTATGCACGGCGCACAGGGCAACACCCAATCAGGGGTCACGTCTACTGCGATGGCAGACCTAGGTTCCGTTCACACGCCGCAATTTGGCGATTCTGCCCGTGATTCCAAATGGCGCGGTGATCGCTGCACAACGCGTTTGGGGCGACATCTATCCTTTAATGGCCCCCCAGACGCAGTTCTCACGTGGCAGGATCGCGGGCCAATCGCACCTTTCTAACAAACGCATGAAGCTTGTCGCCCGAAAAGGAACAAGCGGTGGCAGCGCTAGGGTTGGTGTCTCCCGGTGCGGTAAAACATGGTGCCTCCTTCAGATCCCCCTTGTGGTAAACCGTGGTGTCCTTGCCCTGACCCCCTCTCTGCAAAAAAACACGGTGCCACCCCCCCCCCCCAGCCCCAGTAAAACATGGTATCACCTGCCCACCTTCTGCAGTAAAACAAGCCCCCCCCTCATGGTGTCACCCCCCAGCCCCTTCAGTAATACATGGTGTCACCCGCCCTCTGTCCATCGTAAAACAAGACCCCCCCCTACATGGAGTCATCCACCCCCACCCTTATCCCCCCTGAAATAAAACATGGTGTCACCCTCACCTCCCCGTGGTGAATCATGGTGTCCCTGCCCTGACCCCCTCTCTGCCCTGACCCCCTCTCTGCCCTGACCCCCTCTCTGCCCTGACCCCCTCTGTGCCCTGACCCCATCTCTGCCCTGGCCCCCTCTCTTCCCTGAC
>BLSH010296003.1:672510-682607 GCA_018402905.1 Glandirana rugosa
AGGGTCGGACAAGTGCCCTACAAAGAAATGGGGACAGGGAAATAACTTAAAAGCATTTTTAAACTAAAATCACATAAAAAAATCAAAAATGGAGGTGGATGTGGACCATCTTCAAACTGTGTGAGAAAAGCCTAAATTAGCCGGGAGAAGCCATATCACTGTTCTACAATCATCTTCAAACAGTGTGTGAAAAGTATAAATTAGCCGGGAGAAGCCATATCACTGTTCTATAATCATCTTCAAACTGTGTGTGAAAAGTATAAATTAGCCGGGAGAAGCCATATCCCTGTTCTACAATCATCTTCAAACTTTGTGTGAAAAGTATAAATTAGCCGGGAGAAGCCATATCACTGTTCTACAATCATCTTCAAACTGTGTGTGAAAAGTATGAATTAGCCGGGAGAAGCCATATCACTGTTCTACAATCATCTTCAAACTGTGTGTGAAAAGTATAAATTAGCGGGAGAAGCCATAGCAGTGTTCTAAAATCATCAGCCTCTTCTCCAAAAAATTAACATAATTTCTACACAGGATTTATGTTTTATTTTGACTATGTGTTATCCAATTATCTCCTCAGATTACACCATGCAGAATATAATACGACTGGTGATCTCTGTATTTGTATTGGCTGCCTCTCTATGCTTCATCAACTTCCACAACAAGTGGTAGAGAGGAGGAAGACCTTCCAAGAAGCTGCCGACATTGGGGAAATTTAATATGACGATGGAAAAATTGTCTTGGTTGAATGAAAGAACAATTTTTCATATTTTCTGCTTTTTATGATATGCTACAGATATTCTATAACAAAATAATATGGTAAAAAAGCAGAGAGATCTCTATGGAGCTCACACAGCACACAATTTCCTGAATTATGTGGAATACAGAAGTGGTCACTCCAATCTCCCACCATCAGGAGAGTTTATAATGAAGGAAATACAGAGATGTTTGGATGTAGAAATGAAGATGGCACCACACAGATATTTTCAGACTTTGCCACTTATGATCTGGTATTAAAAACATTGCATGTTTTTTTTAAAAAAAATATCAATACTGGTAATTAGAGTTGAGCGAACCCGGACTGTAAAGTTTGGGTCCGTACCGAACTTTGGGGTGTCCGTGACCCGGACCCGAACCCAGACATTTGAAAAAAAGTTTGGGTTCGGGTTCTGGGTTCGGGTATTTGATCCCGCCTGTTGAATAGCTGCAAGGCAGCCAATCAACAAGCTTTTCACTAGTTTGCCCTTAGAAGCCATCACAGCCATGCCTACTAATGGCATGGCTGTGATTGGCCAGTGCATCATGTGACCCAGCCTCTTTATAAGCTGGAGTCACGTAGTGCTGCATGTCACATGCTCTCTGGCTAGGGTAGGGAGAGGATGCTGCCGGCGCTGTGAGGGACAGATTGCAGATCTAATAACATCTCATCCTGCATTACAGAATGATCTGACTGGACTAGGTAGAGTCTACTGCTTAGAGGGACAGATTATTGTTCTAAAATCATCTCCTAGTTCTATAGGGTCAGGTTCCTGCTGTTGCTGTAAGGGACAGATTATTGTTCTCAAATCATCTCCTAGTTCTATAGGGTCAGGTTCCTGCTGTTGTTGTAAGGGACAGATTATTGTTCTAAAATCCTTTTGCAGCCCTCTAGCACTTTCCAGAACTTTTTTGCAGTCATTTTTGTGCCGAAAAGTTTGGGTCCCCATTGACTTCAATGGGGTTCGGGGTCAAGTTCGGGTCAAGTGCAGTACCGAACCCGAACTTTTTTGCGAAGCCAACAAACCCGAACATCCAGGTGTTCGCTCAACTCTACTGGTAATGTCCTCATTGTATGCATGGACAGTATAGAATAATGGAGTAATGCACGCTGCATATAAGTCTGTTCTTAGATTGCCAATGGATATAAAGAAGTTGGGGCTGAGTGTTTTTTCCTCAGCAGGTTCTCCATGGTCAATGTTCATATAACCATCGGTACGGATCCGTTATTGGGATCCTCTATGAAAACTTGGCCAGTGCTATGTATACAGTGGAGTGCGATGGGAAAGGGAAGAGCTTCAGACAGACATTTTGCTCTTTTAAATACCCTGCAAGCCCTAACAAATACCAGCTGATTGGCCACAGTGCATTTTTATGACCAGAAATGGTGTCAACCCTGCCTAGTTGACTTTTGCTGAACTAAAGAATACCCCCCTCTTTCTTCATGTCTACAACATAGAGTGAAATTGGTGTAAAGTACAAGATAAAAATTGCCAAGACTTCTTGAATGCACTCAGGACAATGGAAAGCCCCAACAGGATCAATGGGTATTTTTTGACCTGATCCAACAATTATAACAAATCAATTTCAGTGGTATATTAAACAGAACAAAAGGGAGTAAATAAAAGATGATCATTGATTTGTGGTGTAAATAGACTTTAAATGGCTCTTGGCTTTTACCATGTACTCTTTCACTTTTTTTATTTTTTATAGTAAGAAAAAAATAGGTACGAAAATATTAACATGAAAAATAAAAAAAAAATAAGGTACCAAAAATGTTTTTTCCTTATTCTCCAGGGTTTTCAGAGAAATTTCATATAGTACAATTATATTATAAGAACAGAATTGGTGATACAGATAATCGTGGTGGGGGTTACCCAAGTGGTGGTATAACTGAAGGTCAAGTTGTTATCCCAACATGTTTCGCCCAGAACGGGCTTCCTCAGGGGATTTAATTGACCGCCACCAAGTCTAGTTATTAAACAGAAAATAATAATTATACAATACCAAAAATTAGATTGTCACAATTGGTCAAAGATTACACTTACTATATACAGTGTCCCACTGTGTCTATGATCTATCCGCCGGGAACCCAGCACAGCCTGGTTGTAACAGCGTGGCATTAGTGCCTGTCACAGTGTGCCTTACACCTAACCTGCTGCATCTACTTCACCCGCAATACTGACTGCTGTGCTCCACTGTTTGTGGTTGCGGTGCTGGCGCCATGAGAGGAGACAGGGCAGAGACACTTTTTATTTTTGGTAGGGTGCTCGGGGGGGGGGGTTTGAACACCCCAAACCCCCTTTTATCTACGCCCCTGCGACTTTGGCATGTGACTTGTGATCTGAGGATCTTGAAAGGGAACGCCATGCCAAATTAAAAAAAAAAAAAAAAACGGCATGGGCCCTTCAGTCTGGTATGGATTTTAAGGGGAACCTCCAATGCCGAATAAACGGCATAGGGTCCCCCCCAAAATCCATACCAGGCCCTTCGGTCTGGTATAGATTTTAAGGGGAACCCCCACGCCGAAAAAACAGTGTAGGATCCCCCCAAGATCCATACCAGACCCTTATCCGAGCACGCAGCCTGGCAAGCCAGGATAGGGGGTGGGGGCAAGCGCGCGCCCCCTCCTGGACCATACCAGGCCGCATGCCCTCAACATGGGGAGTATGGGTGCTTTGGGGCAGGGGGGCCACCCCACCCCAAAGCACCTTGTCCCCATGTTGATGAGGACAAGGGCCTCTTCCTAACAACCCTTGCCGGTGGTTGTTGGGGTCTGAGGGTGGGGGGCTTATCGGAATCTGGAAGCCCCTTTTAACAAGAGGGCCCTCAGATCCCGCCACCCACCCTATGTGAATGAGTATGGGGTACATTGTACCCCTACCCATTCACCTAAAAGGAAACTGTAAAAAAAAACCACTACACAGGCTTTTAAAGTATTTTATTAAATTAGCTTTGACATCTTTTCCCCGCTGTCCTCTTCCCTCTGGTCTTCCCCTCTTCTTTTTCCCATGTTGACACAACGCGATCTCCCACATGAATGGTGTCTTCGCGCTGTGCGATGACTTATATTGGCATGGGATGGAGCCACCTGCTGACATCATTCAGAGGCCCCACCCCTTATGACATCACCACCCAGAAACACCATTCCTGCGGGAAATCGCATCAAGTCAACATGGGAAGAAGAACAGGGGAAGAACAGAAGGAGAAGACAGTGGAGAAGACCCGGCAAAAGAGCAGAAGATGCTGCAGAGAGGGAGAAGACCCCGCAAAAGAGCCGAAGATGCCGGAGCTGATTTAATAAAATACTTTAAAAACTGGTGTAGTGTGTTTATTTTTGACACTTTTTTTTAACTCATACTCCCATACTCATTCACATAGGGTTGAGGGCCGAGATCTGGGGGCCTCCTTGCTAAAGGGGGCTTCCAGATTCTGATAAGCCCCTGCCCGCAGACCCCAACAACCACCACCAAGGGTTGTCGGGAAGAGGCCCTTGTCCTCATCAGCATGGGGACAAGGTGCTTTGGGTGGGGGGCGCATAGCTCCCCCTGCCCCAAAGCACCCATACTCCCCATGTTGAGGGCATGCGGCCTGGTCCGGGACGGGGGGCGCTCGCTCGTCCCCACTCCCTTTCCTGGCCTGCCAGGCTGTGTGTTTGGATAAGGGTCTGGTATGGATTTTGGGGGGGGGGGCCCACGCCGTTTTTTTCGGAATGGGGGGTTCCCCTTAAAATCCATACCATACCCAAGGGCCTGGTATATTCTTGGGAGGGGGACCCCATGTCGGTTTTTTTTTTAATTTTTCGGGGGTTCCCCTTCAAGATCCTCAGACCACAATTGGCATGCCAAAGTCAGATCAGTTAAGACAATGATCTGACTTTGATCCGACTTCATTGTTTTCCATTGGGCTGAAGTAGAATCAAAGTCAGACAAAAGTGGCACAGGAACCTTTTTCAAAGTCGGACCGACTTGTGTTGGACCAGTTAAGATGGGTCTCTTAGGGAACCATTGATTTTTGTGATGTAATGCGACCTAATGTCGGTCCGATTCTTGGACTAGTGTGAACCTAGCCCTATTGTCAGGTGCCACGGCCAGGAAGATTACTCCACCTGCACCCCAAAATGATTAAAGTGGTAGTGAACCCCCCAACACCTTTTTTACCTACAGGTAAGCCTATAATAAGGCTTACCTGTAGGTAAAATGAATATCTCCTAAACCTACATGGTTTAGGAGACAATTGTCCTGCAAGCAGCCGCCGATGTCAGCGGCGCATGCGCTCTGATGATCCGGCGGAGGTTGCCAGAAAATCAGAGCTCACTGTCGGAACGAAGAGCTCCCGCCACTCACAGCGCTGGAGCCGCGTACCTGGAAGAAAGAAGAGGACCATCATGTCAGCGTCCTCAGCGCTGACCGACTCGGTCATCGGGGGCCTCATTCTAAGGTAAGTACTTCATAATGTGTTAGTATGCGATGCATACTAACACATTATGCTATTGTCTTGCAGGATATCCCCCCCCCCCTTCTCGCGAGTTTACTACCGCTTTAAATAGCCCCTCCGCCCCTGGGCCCCTGCTGAACTGATGGGGTCTGGAGAACTTTTCTTTTTTTGTTGGAATCCCCTGGATTATTGCACTTGAGTACAAACATGGGTGTAACATTGGACCATATTGTTTTATTTATGCTTATTTACAGTTATTGGTGCACTCAACCCTGATGATGTGGTAGGAAACCACGAAACGTGTATTGGGCCAATTTTGATGCACCATTTTCTTTTCATATGTTTATTTCATCTACTCCCTAGTTATCCCATCATGTTGCTTTTATATGATGGTCAACTGCCCTATGTTTGAATATGTTATCGCCAAGTCGCTATGATTGGTCAATAATACGTGATTGATATGCTTGTTTTACCATGTATGTACTCATTTTACTATGCCATGTTTTTCAATGCATGAATAAAACATGTCTTCTTACATTGATTCATCTTTTAGCCATGCTAGACTTACCTCATTTAAAGTCCCAAACCTCCTCTTTTTTTTGCAGGTGAATTTGCGTTTACTTTGAATATCCAATCATGTGTAGGGATGAGTGGAGGGATTTAGCTGAAAACAATTTTGCTGTAAAATGACTCATTGAATTGAAACGTATTATTTGGCTGGAGTTGACATTTGTTGGAAATAGCCAAAATTTTGGCGAAATTGTTTATAAACAATGCCATGTCACTAACAACTGATTTCAGATATATACCTAGAAAATACCTATTAATCCATTTTAAAAATATAAGAAAAAAATGAAACTAATTGTACAACTACTACTACTACTATTACTAGCAATAACACTAATACTAATATAACTAATAATAATGCATTTTAAAAATATTCCAAACAAAATAAAAACAATTGCAATTTTGTTTATCATTCTCTTGTCCTTCTGTATGAAAGGTCAGGGGTTAGCGTTTCTTGGTTTCTCAGACTTCGGTGTCATCTTCCCAGCTTCTGAGGGGTCATTTTTTCTAGAACAGGTCCAGAAAGGAGCTATTTCGCCTAAAACTGGATTCTGAGTCTTCTATTGTCTTCCCAGCAGAGAAGGAGGGTCATTATTTGGGTGCCCATGTCAATGACAGGATGACATAGACACTTCCTATAGGGTACTCTCAGGATCCTGAAGACTTCAATGGTGACATGACAAGGTGACCATTCGGCATGGGCTCAGACTGCACATCTGTGTCCGCTAGTTGTTGTCACTCCAGGAACTGGGGGTGATGATGGACATGATTAGTGGAGTTTGGTGAGTATATAAAGATTTCCTCTTGTAGAGCTCCCTCCCAAAAGGGCCTCCTGCTTGGTCCCAACATTCTTTCTCCAATAAGTGCACTAGCAGCCAAGCACACTCTTCTGACTCAATGATCAGTGTAGGGGTATTCCTGTTTTTTGGTGCTTTATTAAAGTCTTGAACTTGGTTGGGTGCAGGATAACCGTGGGGTACTCCAGTAATGTTAAGTTGCAACTTGAGGACACTTATCTTCCTCCTAAAGATTCTTAGCACAGCCCTTGCGTCAGAAATGATGGGCTGAGCTACAAAGGGACACCATGAGCATGAGTACAAGCTGACTTTGATGCAAGAGGGACAGCAGCAACACACATTAACTGGGATCTCACACACTGGCCATTACTCACTAATGTCCTGGGATAGTTGGATGCCTCCTTCCAATATCTGCCAGACATCTCTCCTGTGAATTTTTCAGACTAGATACCTAAAAAAAGAAGTCCATCAGTCAGCTCCCCCAGAGGTCAGTAGAATAGTCAGCTCCCCCCTGGCTAGCACAGCTCCATGGGCAAATGAAAAAACACAGCTGGACTTCCCAGAACGGCAGCAGCCCTTCAGGCTGGGATCTCCTCATCCTGGACAAGAACCCCTCTGTTCCAGGCCTATTTATGCTCTCCCCAGCCACCTTCTGGGCACCCTTTCCTAGAGATTGGCTGGAACCACATACATATTAACACTGTAGAGTTGACCTTTCCAGCCCACTATTTTCTAGAACCATCCAGAAGGGAGGGGGAAGTATACAAACCCTCAGTTTGAGAAACTCCGAGCAGACCAGAGTAATCACAAGTAGATCCACTGATTACAGGAGAGCAACAAACTAAATTTACCTAACCTAGCACCTATCTAGGAGGATACTACACTAAAGTATTTATTTTTTTAAAAAGTGGATGATGTTGTAGATTTTTTTTCTAAGGATGGGCCTTAAAATAAACACAACTTCCCCGTATTCACTAATCTAAGTGAGAATTGACTCTGCAAGGTCAACAGCTTCTACTTTTAGTGGACCAAAGTGAAATAGTGCAGATTGTTTCGCTACAGGATTATTTTATTGTAACTACCGTATATACTTGAGTATAAGCCGCGTTTCCCAGCATTTTTTGTGCTGAAACAGCCCCCCCCCTCGGCTTATACTTGAGTCAGTGCCCCACACCATCTCATCTGCAGGTGCCTGCAGCCTCTGCGGGTAGTCCGGGAAGACTGGCTGCACAGTGACTGCCAGTGATTGGCTTGTCACTGTGCTGTGGGATGGGGGAGGGTCCGGTGCGGCTGACACGAGGAGAGGAGAGAAGGTATTGTGCTCCCTGTCCCTGTGTAATGGCTGAATCCCTGTGTAATGGCTGAATCCCTGTGTTCTGGCTGAATCCCTGTTTTCTGGCTACAATCCCTGTGTTCTGGCTACAATCCCTGTGTAATGGCTACAATCCCTGTGTTCTGGCTACAATCCCTGTGTTCTGGCTGCAATCCCTGTGTAATGGCTACAATGCCTGTGTTCTGGCTACAATCGCTGTATTCTGGCTGCAATCCCTGTGTAATGGCTACAATCCCTGTGTTCTGGCTGCAATCCCTGTGTAATGGCTACAATACCTGAGGTCTGGCTACAATCCCTGTGTTCTGGCTGCAATCCCTGTGTAATGGCTACAATACCTGTGGTCTGACTGCAATCCCTGTGTAATGGCTACAATACCTGTGTTCTGGCTACAATCCCTGTGTTCTGGCTACAATACCTGTATAATGGCTGAGTCCCTGTGTAATGGCAGAGTCCCTGTGTAATGGCTTGGTAATTTACCAGTAGCTGCTGCATTTCCCACCCTAGGCTTATACTCGAGTCAACACATTTTTCCCAGTTTTTTGTGGTAAAATGAGGTGCCTTGGCTTATATTCGGGTCGACTTATACTCGAGTATATACGGTATGTATCTTTTAATTATCTCCTCAGATTACATGGTGCAGAATATAATACGACTGGTGATCTCTGGATTTGTATTGGCTGCCTCTCTATGCTTCATCTACTTCCACAACAAGTGGTAGAGAAGAGGAAGAACTTCCAAGAAGCTGCCGATATCGGGAAAATTTTATACGAAAATGGAAAATTATCTTAGTTGAATGAAAGAACAATTTTTATATATATAAAAAAAACCATGCACACAGATACTCTATAACAAAGTAATGTGGTAAAATGTAATGAGATCTCTATGGAGCTCACACAGCTCACACTTTCCTGAGTTATGGGGAATACAGAAGTGGTCACTCCAATCTCCCACCATCAGGAGAGTTGATGAAGAAGGAAATACAGAGACGCTCCGATGTAGAAATGAAGATGGCATCACAGATATTTTTAGGCTTTGCCACTTATGATCTTCTATTAGAGACATTGTATGTTTTTGAAAAATATCTATATAGGTATTGTATGAATTGACAGTGCATTATAAAGGGTTGGGCACGCCATATATAGGAATGCTCCAAGACTGCCAATGGATAATAAAGAGGTTGGGCTGAGTGTTTTTTCTTCAATGGTCAATGTTCATATACCCATCTGTATGGTTCAGTCATTGGGCTCTGCTTGGGCATTTGGCAACCCGTGATTGCAGGAAAGAAAATTGCATGATCCATGGCCTGCCTTAGTGTGCCCTGATTCATAGGGGTGCTGGAGAAGAGAATGTGGGTGACTCTGCCACATGTCTGGGGTCCACCCATGGGTTACTCTTGAATTTCGTCCTCTGCCTCGGTTTTACCACTTATGAAATTTCCTATGTATAAAACTCAGGAAGTTAGAGGAGTCATAACTTCTGCTTTAGTGAAAGACGCTCACATCTTGCTGGGCACGGCCACCATGCCTGCCGCCATCATCATCATCATATTCCTGGGTAAGTAAAAGACATTTCTTCTATTTTATTTTATCTGTGTTTCAGCTGAGAGCCTTATGTGTGATACACCAACACAGATACCCATGAATTATAACACATAAAACACATAACACACACATATAATATACAACATACACAGACACAACACACAGTGCAAAACACCCAATATAACCCACAGCAAACACAGAAAAGAACACACAATACAGTACATAATGCACAGTAAATGGGACATACAACACAATACATAACACACAGCAAACACGGAACATACAACACAATACATAACACACAGCAAACAGAACATACAACACAATACATAATACACAGCAAACAGAACATACAACACAATACATAACACACAGCAAACAGAACATACAACACAATACATAACACACAGCAAACACGGAACATACAACACAATACATAACAAACAGCAAACAGAACATACAACACAACACATAACACACAGCAAACACAGAACATACAACACAATACATAACACACAGCAAACAGAACATACAACACAATACATAACACACAGCAAACAGAACATACAATACAATACATAACACACAGCAAACACAGAACATACAACACACAAGACAAACGACACACAATACATAACACAACATACAAGACACAAACGACACACAATA
>BLSH010296121.1:1399-12968 GCA_018402905.1 Glandirana rugosa
GGAGTGTCCTCGTCGTCCTTGGAGAGGGATATCGTGATACTCTACTAAAATCTTGTTATTAGACAGGGAGTCTCCTCGTCGTACTTGAAAGGGAATATCGTGATACTACTCTACTGAAATCTTGTTATTAGACAGGGAGTTTCCTCGTTGTCCTTGGAGAGGAAAATCGTCTTACTCTGCAAGAATCTTATAATTAGATAGGGAGTTTCCTCGTCGTCCTTGGAGAGGGACATCGTGATACTACTCTACTAAAATCTTGTTATTAGACAGGGAGCGTCCTCTTCGTCCTAGGAGAGGGACATCGTGATACTACTCTACTGAAATCTTGTTATTAGACAGGGAGTGTCCTCTTCGTCCTTGGAGAGCTCCTTTGAGGGATAGATTAATATTCTAAGAACGTCTCATTCTGCTAAAAGGAGAGGTTCCTGTTGCTCCTTTGAGGGACAGATTATTGTTCTAAAGTCATCTCATCATAGTGCTATAAGGGAAAGTTCATGCTGCTCCTCTGAGGGACAGATTATTGTTCTAAAATCATCTCATAGTGCTATAGGGAGAGGTTCCTGCTGCTCCTGTGAGGGACAGATTACTATTCTAAAATCATCTATTAGTGCTATAGGGAGAGGTTCCTGCTGCTCCTGTGAGGGACAAATTATTGTTCCAAAACCATCTCATCATAGTGCTACAGGGAGAGGTTCCTGTTGCTCCTGTGAGGGACATATTATTGTTCTAAATCATCTCATAGTGCTATAGGGAGAGGTTCCTGCTGCTCCTGTGAGGGACAGATTGTGGTTCTGAAATCATCTCATCATAGTGCTACAGGGAGAGGTTCCTGCTGCTCCTGTGAGGGACAGATTATTGTTCTAAAATCATCTCATCATAGTGCTTCAGGGAGAGGTTGCTGCTGCTCCTGTGAGGGACAGATTATTGTTCTAAGAACATATCATGCTGCTATATGGAGAGGTTCCTGCTGCTCCTGTGAGGGACAGATTATTGTTGTAAAATCATCTCATAGTGCTATAGAGAGAGGTCCCTGCTGCTCATGTGAGGGACAGATTATTGTTCTAAAATCATCTCATCATAGTTCTACAGGGAGAGGTTCCTGCTGCTCCTGTGAGGGACAGATTATTGTTCTAAAATCATCTCATCATAGTGCTACAGTGAGAGGTTCCTGCTGCTCCTGTGAGGGATAGATTAATGTTCTAAGAATATCTCATTCTGCTAAAAGGAGAGGTTCCTGCTTCTCCTGTGAGGGACAGATTATTGTTCTCAAGTCATCTCATCATAGTGCTACAGGGAGAGGATCCTGCTTCTCCTGCGAGGGACAGATTATTGTTCTAAAATCATCTCATCATAGTGCTACAGGGAGAGGTTCCTGCTGCTCCTTTGAGGGATAGATTAATATTCTAAGAACGTCTCATTCTGCTAAAAGGAGAGGTTCCTGTTGCTCCTGTGAGGGACAGATTATTGTTCTAACGTCATCTCATCATAGTGCTATAGGGAGAGGTTCCTGCTGCTCCTGTGAGGGACAGATTATTGTTCTGAAATCATCTCATACTGCTATAGGGAGAGGTTCCTGCTGCTCCTGTGAGGAACAGATTATTGTTCTAAACTAATGTCATACTGCTAGAGGGAGAGGTTCCAGCAGCTCCTGTGAGGGACACATTATTGTTCTAAAATCATCTCATCATAGTACTATAGGGAGAGGTTCCTGCTGCTTCTGTGCGGGACAGATTACTGTTCTAAAATCCCCTCATATTACTATAGGGAGAGGTTCCTGCTGCTCCTCTGAGGGACAGATTATTGTTCTAAAATCATCTCATCATAGTGCTACAGGGAGAGGTTCCTGCTGCTCATGTGAGGGACAGATTACTGTTCTAAAATCATCTCATCATAGTTCTACAGGGAGAGGTTCCTGCTGCTCCTGTGAGGGACAGATCATTGTTCTAAAATCATCTCATCATAGTGCTACAGGGAGAGGTTCCTGCTGCTCCTGTGAGGGATAGATTAATGTTCTAAGAATATCTCATTCTGCTAGAAGGAGAGGTTCCTGCTTCTCCTGTGAGGGACAGATTATTGTTCTAAAGTCATCTCTTCATAGTGCTACAGGGAGAGGTTCCTGCTGCTCATTTGAGGGACAGATCATTGTTCTAAAATCATCTCATCATAGTGCTACAGGGAGAGGATCCTGCTTCTCCTGTGAGGGACAGATTATTGTTCTAAAATCATCTCATCATAGTGCTACAGGGAGAGGTTCCTGCTGCTCCTTTGAGGGATAGATTAATGTTCTAAAATCATCTCATCATAGTGCTTCAGGGAGAGGTTGCTGCTGCTCCTTTGAGGGATAGATTAATATTCTAAGAACGTCTCATTCTGCTAAAAGGAGAGGTTCCTGTTGCTCCTGTGAGGGACAGATTATTGTTCTAAAGTCATCTCATTATAGTGCTATAAGGGAAAGTTCCTGCTGCTACTGTGAGGGTCAGATTATTGTTCTGAAATCATCTCATACTGCTATAGGGAGAGGTTCCTGCTGCTCCTGTGAGGAACAGATTATTGTTCTAAACTCAAGTCATACTGCTAGAGGGAGAGGTTCCAGTAGCTCCTGTGAGGGACACATTATTGTTCTAAAATCATCTCATAGTGCTATAGGGAGAGGTTGCTGCTGCTCTTGTGAGGGACAGATTATTGTTCTAAAATCATCTCATCATAGTGCTACAGGGAGAGGTTCCTGCTGCTCCTGTGAGAGACAGATTCTTGTTCTAAAATTATCTCATAGTACTATAGGGAGAGGTTCCTGCTGCTCCTGTGAGGGACAGATTATTGTTCTAAAACCATCTCATCATAGTACTATAGGGAGAGGTTCCTGATGCTCCTGTAAGAGACAGATTATTGTTCTAAAATCATCTCTTAGTGCTATAGGGAGAGGTTCCTGCTGCTCCTGTGAGGGACAGATTACTATTCTAAAATCATCTATTAGTGCTATAGGGAGAGGCTCCTGTTGCTCCTGTGAGGGACAAATTATTGTTCCAAAATCATCTCATCATAGTGCTACAGGGAGAGGTTCCTGTTGCTCCTGTGAGGGACATATTATTGTTCTAAATCATCTCATAGTGCTATAGGGAGAGGTTCCTGCTGCTCCTGTGAGGGACAGATTGTGGTTCTGAAATCATCTCATACTGCTAGAGGGAGAGATTCCTGCTGCCCATGGGAGGGACAGATTATTGTTCTAAAATCATTTCATCCTATTGCTACAGGGAGAGGTTCCTGCTGCTCCTGTGAGGGACAGATTATTGTTCTAAAATCATCTCATAGTGCTATAGGGAGAGGTTTCTGCTGCTCGTGTGAGGGACAGATTATTGTTCTAAAATCATCTCATCATAGTGCTACAGGGAGAGGTTCCTGCTGCTCCTGTGAGGGACAGATTATTGTTCTAAAATCATCTCATCATAGTGCTTCAGGGAGAGGTTGCTGCTGCTCCTGTGAGGGACAGATTATTGTTCTAAAATCATCTCATCATAGTACTATAGGGAGAGGTTCCTGCTGCTCCTGTGAGGGACAGATTATTGTTCTAAGAACATCTCATACTGCTATATGGAGAGGTTCCTGCTGCTCCTGTGAGGGACAGATTATTGTTGTAAAATCATCTCATAGTGCTATAGAGAGAGGTCCCTGCTGCTCATGTGAGGGACAGATTATTGTTCTAAAATCATCTCATCATAGTTCTACAGGGAGAGGTTCCTGCTGCTCCTGTGAGGGACAGATTATTGTTCTAAAATCATCTCACCATAGTGCTACAGGGAGAGGTTCCTGCTGCTCCTGTGAGGGATAGATCAATGTTCTAAGAATATCTCATTCTGCTAAAAGGAGAGGTTCCTGCTTCTCCTGTGAGGGGCAGAGTATTGTTCTAAAGTCATCTCATCATAGTGCTACAGGGAGAGGTTCCTGCTGCTCATTTGAGGGACAGATCATTGTTCTAAAATCATATCATCATAGTGCTACAGGGAGAGGATCCTGCTTCTCCTGTGAGGGACAGATTATTGTTCTAAAATTATCTCATCATAGTGCTACAGGGAGAGGTTTCTGCTGCTCCTTTGAGGGATAGATTAATATTCTAAGAACGTCTCATTCTGCTAAAAGGAGAGGTTCCTGTTGCTCCTGTGAGGGACAGATTATTGTTCTAAAGTCATCTCATCATAGTGCTATAAGGGAAAGTTCATGCTGCTACTGTGAGGGACAGATTATTGTTCTAAAGTAATCTCATAGTGCTATAGGGAGAGGTTCCTGCTGCTCCTGTGAGGGACAGATTATTGTTCTGAAATCATCTCATACTGCTATAGGGAGAGGTTCCTGCTGCTCCAGTGAGGAACAGATTATTGTTCTAAACTCATGTCATACTGCTAGAGGGAGAGGTTCCAGCAGCTCCTGTGAGGGACACATTATTGTTCTAAAATCATCTCATCATAGTACTATAGGGAGAGGTTCCTGCTGCTCCTCTGAGGGACAGATTATTGTTCTAAAATAATCTCATCATAGTGCTACAGGGAGAGGTTCCTGCTGCTCATGTGAGGGACAGATTACTGTTCTAAAATCATCTCATAGTGCTATAGGGAGAGGTTCCTGCTGCTCCTGTGAGGGACAAATTATTGTTCTAAAATCATCTCATCATAGTGCTACAGAGAGAGGTTCCTGTTGCTCCTGTGAGGGAAAGATTATTGTTCTAAAATCATCTCATAGTGTTATAGGGAGAGGTTCCTGCAGCTCCTGTGAGGGACAGATTGTGGTTCTAAAATCATCTCATACTGCTAGATGGAGAGGTTCCTGCTGCTCCTGTGAGGGACAGATTATTGTTCTAAAAAAATCTCATACTGCTATAGGGAGAGGTTCCTGCTGCTCCTGTGACTGACAAATTATTGTTCTAAAATCAACTCATCATAATGCTATAGGGAGAGGTTCCTGATGCTCCTGTGAGGGACAGATTATTGTTCTAAAACCATCTCATCATAGTGTTACAGGGAGAGGTTCCTGCTGCTCCTGTGTGGGACATATTGAACTAAAATCAACCCATGGTGCTATAGGGAGAGGTTCCTGCTGCTCCTGTAAGGGACAGATTATTGTTCTAAAATCATCTCATCATGGTGCTACAGGGAGAGGTTCTTGTTGCTCCTGCGAGGGACAGCTTATTGTTCTAATATCATCTCATAGTGTTGTAGGGAGAGGTATCTGCTGCTCCTGTGTGGGAAAGTTTTATGTTCTAAAATTATCTCATCATAGTGCTATAAGGAGAGGTTCCTGCTGCTCCTGTGAGGGACAGATTATTGTTCTAAAATCCTCTCATCATAGTGCTACAGGGAGAGGTTCCTGTTGCTCCTGTGAGGGACAGATTATTGTTCTATCATCTCATAGTTTTATAGGGAAAGGTTCCTGCTGCTCCTGTGTGGGAAAGATTTTTGTTCTAAAATTATCTCATCTTAGTGCTATAGGTAGAGGTTCTTGCTGCTCCTGTGAGGGACAGATTATTGTTCTAAAATCATCTCTTCATAGTGCTACAGGGAGAGGTTCCTGCTGCTCCTCCGAGGGACAGATTATTGTTGTAAAATTATCTCATAGTGCTATAGGGAGAAGTTGCTGTTGCTCCTGTGAGGGATAGATTATTATTCTAAAATCATCTCATGATAGTGCTGCAGGTAGAGGTTCCTGCTGCTCCTTTGAGGGACAGATTATTGTTGTAAAATTATCTCATCATAGTGCTATAGGGAGAGGTTCCTGCTGCTCTTGTGAGGGACAGAATATAGTTCTAAAACATATCATAGTGCTATAGGGAGAGGTTCCTGCTGCTCCTTTGAGGGACAGATTATTGTTCTAGGAACATCTCATACTGCTATATGGAGAGGTTCCTGCTGCTCCTGTGAGGGACAGATTTTTGTTGTAAATTCATCTCATAGTGCTATAGAGAGAGGTCCCTGCTGCTCCTGTGAGGGACAGATTATTGTTCTAAAATCATCTCATCATAGTGCTACAGGGAGAGGTTCCTGCTACTCCTGTGAGGGACAGATTATTGTTCTAAAATCATCTCATCATAGTGCTACAGGGATAGGTTCCTGATGCTCCTGTGAGCTATAGATTATGGTTCTAAGAAAATCTCATTCTGCTAAAAGGAGAGGTTCCTGCTGCTCCTGTGATGGACAGATTATTGTTCTAAAGTCATCTCATCATAGTGCTACAGGGAGAGGTTCCTGCTGCTCGTGTGAGGGACAGATTATTGTTCTAAAATCATCTCATCATAGTGCTACAGGGTGATGTTCCTGCTGCTCCTGTGAGGGACAGAGTATTGTTCTAAAATCATCTCATCATAGTGCTATAGGGAGAGGTTGCTGCTGCTCCTGTGAGGGACAGATTATTGTTCTTAGAACATCTCATACTGCTATATGGAGAGGTTCCTGCTGCTCCTGTGAGGGACAGATTATTGTTGTAAAATCATCTCATAGTGCTATAGAGAGAAGTCCCTGCTGCTCCTGTGAGGGACAGATTATTGTTCTAAAATCATCTCATCATAGTGTTACAGGGAGAGGTTACTGCTGCTCCTGTGAGGGACAGATTATTGTTCTAAAATCATCTCATCATAGTGCTATAGGGAGAGGTTCCTGCTGCTCCTGTGAGGGACAGATTATTGTTCTAAGAACATCTCATACTGCTATCTGTAGAGGTTCCTGCTGCTCCTGTGAGGGACAGATTATGGTTGTAAAATCATCTCATAGTGCTATAGAGAGATGTCCCTGCTGCTCCTGTGAGGGACAGATTATTGTTCTAAAATCATCTCATCATAGTGCTACAGGGAGAGGTTCCTGCTGCTCCTGTGACGGACAGATTATTGTTCTAAAATCATCTCATCAAAGTGCTACAAGTGAAAGTTCCTGCTGCTTCTGTGAGGGACATATTATTGTTCTAAAGTAATCTCATAGTGCTATAGGGAGAGGTTCCTACTGCTCCTGTGAGGGATAGATTATTGTTCTAAGAAAATCTCATTCTGCTAAAATGAGAGGTTCCTGCTGCTCCTGTGAGGGACAGATTTTTGTTCTAAAGTCATCTCATCATAGTGCTATAAGGGAAAGTTCCTGCTGCTACTGTGAGGGACAGATTATTGTTCTAAAGTAATCTCATAGTGCTATAGGGAGAGGTTCCTGCTGTTGCTGTAAGGGACAGATTTTAGTTCTAAAATCATTGCCTACTCCATTAGGGTTAGGTTCATGCTGTTGCTGTAAGGGACAGATTATTGTTCTACAACCATCGCCTACTCTTAAAGGGCCAGGTTCCCCGCTGTTGCTGTGAGGGACAGATTTTTGTTCTAAAATCACTGCCTACTCCTATGGGGTCAGGCTCCTGCTGTTGCTGTAAGGGACAGATTATTGTTCTAAAATCATTGCCTACTATAATAGGGTCAGGTTCCTGCTGCTGCTGTAAGGGACAGATTATTGTTCTAAAATCATTGATTACTCCTATAGGGTCAGGTTCCGGTTTTTGCTTTAAGGGATAAATGATTGTTCTAAAATCATCGCCTACTCCTAAAGGGCCAGGGTCCCCGCTGTTGCTGTAAGGGACAGATTATTATTCTAAAATCACTGCCTACTCCTATAGGGTCAGGTTCCTGCTGTTGCTGTAAGGGATAGATCATTGTTCTAAAATCATCGCCTACTCCCATAGGGTCAGGTTTCTGCTGTTGCTGTAAGGGACAGATTATTGTTCTGAAATCATCACCTACTACTATAGGGTCAGGTTCCTCCTGTTGCTGTAAGGGACAGATTATTGTTCTATAATCATCTCCTAGTTCTAAAGGGAGAGATTCCTGCTGGTGCTGTAAGTGACAGATTATTGTTCTATAATCATCTCCTAGTTCTAAAGGGAGAGGTTCCTGCTAGAGCTCTAAGGGACAGATTATTGTTCTAAAATCATCTCCAAGTTCTAAAGGGAGAGGTTCCTGCTGTTGCTTTAAGGGACAGATTATTGTTCTAAAATCATCGCCTACTTCTATAGGGTCAGATTTCTGCTGTTGCTGTAAGGGACAGATTATTGTTCTATTATCATCTCCTAGTTCTAAACATAGTGGTTCCTGCTGTTGCTGTAAGGGACAGAATATTGTTCTAAAATCATCTCGTAGTTCTAAAGGAAAGGGAGAGGTTTCTGCTGTTGCTGTAAGGAACAGATTTTTGTTCTAAAATCATCGCCTACTCCTTTAAGGTCAGGTTCCTGCTGTTGCTGTAAGGGACAGATTATTGTTCTAAAATCATCTAGTTCTAAAGGGAGAGGTTCCTGCTGTTGCTGTAAGGGATAGACTATTGTTCTAAAATGATCGCCTACTCCTATAGGATCAGGTTTCTGCTGTTGCTGTAAGGGACAGATTATTGTTCTAAAATCATCACCTACTCCTATAGGGTCAGATTCCTGCTGTGGCTGTAAGGGACAGATTATTGTTCTAAAATCATTGACTACTCCTATAGGGTCAGGTTCCTGCTGTTGCTGTAAGGCAAAGATTATTGTTTTATAATCATCTCCTAGTTATAAAGGGAGAGGTTATGCTGGTGCTTTAAGGGACAGATTATTGTTCTAAAATCATCGCCTACTCCTATAGGGTCAGGTTCCTGCTGGTGCTGTAAGGGACAGATTATTGTTCTAAAATCATCATCTACTTCTCTAGGGTCAGGTTCCTGCTGTTTCTGTAAGGGTCAAATTATTGTTCTAAAATCATCAGCTACTCCTATAGGGTCAGGTTCCTGCTGGTGCTGTAAAGGACAGATTATTGTTTTATAATCATCTCCTAGTTCTAAAGGGAGAGGTTCCTGCTGGCGCTGTAAGGGACAGAATACTTTTCTAAAATCATCTCTTAGTTCTAAAGGGAGAGGTTCCTGCTATTGCTGTAAGGGACAGATTATTGTTCTAAAATCATCGCCTACTCCTATAGGGTCAGGTTCCTGTTGTTGCTGTAAGGGACAGATTATTGCTCTATAGTCATCTCCTAGTGCTAAAGGGAGAGGTTCCTGCTGGTGCTGTAAGGGACAGATTATTGTTCTAAAATCATCTTCTAGTTCTAAAGGGAGAGGTTCCTGCTGTTGCTGTAAGGGACAGATTATTGTTCTAAAATCATCGCCTACTATAATAGGGTCAGGTTCCTGCTGTTGCTGTAAGGGACAGATTATTGTTTTAAAATCATCTTGTTCTAAGGGAGAGGTTCCTGCTGTTGCTGTAAGGGATAGATTATTGCTCTAAAATCAGCGCCTACTCCTATAGGGTCAGGTTTCTGCTGTTGCTGTAAGGGACAGATTATTGTTTTAAAATCATCGCCTACTACTATAGGGTCAGGTTCCTGCTGTTGCTGTAAGGGACAGATTATTGTACTAAAATCATCGCCTAATCCGATAGGGTCAGGTTCCTGCTGTTGCTGTTAGGGACAGATTATTGTTTTAAAATCATCGCCAACTCCTCTAGGGTCAGGTTCCTGCTGTTGCTGTAAGGGACAGATTATTGTTCTATAATCATCTCCTAGTTCTAAAGGGAGAGGTTCCTGCTGTTGCTGTAAGGGACAGATTATTGTTCTAAAAGCATCACCTACTGCTATAGTGTCAGGTTCCTGCTATTGCTGTAAGGGACAGATTATTGTTCTAAAATCATCGCCTACTCCTATAGGGTCAGGTTCCTGCTGGTGCTGTAAGAGACAGATTATTGCTCTATAATCATCTCCTAGTTCTAAAGGGAGAGGTTCCTGCTGGTGCTGTAAGGGACAGATTATTGTTCTAAAATCATCTCCTAGTTCTAAAGGGAGAGGTTCCTGCTGTTGCTGTAAGGGGCAGATTATTGTTCTAAAATCAACGCCTGCTCCTATAGGGTCAGCTTCCTGCTGTTGCTGTAAGGGACAGATTATTGTTCTAAAATCATCGCTTACTCCTATAGGGTCAGGTTCTTGCTGGTGCTGTAAGGAACAGATTATTTTTCTAAAATCATCGCCTACTCCTATAGGGTCAGGTTCCTGCTGTAGCTGTAAGGGACAGATTATTGTTTTAAAATCATCGCCAACTACTCTAGGGTCAGGTTCCTGCTGTTGCTGTAAGGGACAGATTTTTGTTCTATAAACATCTCCTAGTTCTAAAGGGAGATGTTCCTGCTGTAGCTGTAAGGGACAGATTATTGTTTTGAAATCATTGCCTACTCCTATAGGGTCAGGTTCCTGCTGTTGCTGTAAGGGACAGATTATTGTTCTAAAATCATCGCCTACTCCTATAGGGTCAGGTTCCTGCTGTTGCTGTAAGGGAAAGATTATTGCTCTATAATCATCTCCTAGTGCTAAAGGGAGAGGTTCCTGCTGTTGCTGTAAGTGACAGATTATTGTTCTAAAATCATCTTCTAGTTCTAAAGGGAGAGGTTCCTGCTGTTGCTGTAAGGGATAGATTATTGTTCTAAAATCAGCGCCTACTCCTATAGGGTCAGGTTCCTGCTGTTGCTGTAAGGGACAGATTATTGTACTAAAATCATCGCCTACTCCGATAGGGTCAGGTTCCTGCTGTTGCTGTTAGGGACAGATTATTGTTTTAAAATCATCGCCAACTCCTCTAGGGTCAGGTTCCTGCTGTTGCTGTAAGGGACAGATTATTGTTCTATAATTATCTCCTAGTTCTAAAGGGAGAGGTTCCTGCTGTTGCTGTAAGGGACAGATTATTGTTCTAAAATCATCACCTACTGCTATAGTGTGAGGTTCCTGCTATTGCTGTAAGGGACAGATTATTGTTCTAAAATCATCGCCTACTCCTATAGGGTCAGGTTCCTGCTGTTGCTGTAAGAGACAGATTACTGCTCTATAATCATCTCCTAGTTCTAAAGGGAGAGGTTCCTGCTGGTGCTGTAAGGGACAGATTATTGTTCTAAAATCATCTCCTAGTTCTAAAGGGAGAGGTTCCTGCTGTTGCTGTAAGGGACAGATTATTGTTCTAAAATCAGCGCCTACTCCTATAGGGTCAGGTTTCTGCTGTTGCTGTAAGGGACAGATTATTGTTTTAAAATCATCGCCTACTACTATAGGGTCAGGTTCCTGCTGTTGCTGTAAGGGACAGATTATTGTACTAAAATCATCGCCTACTCCGATAGGGTCAGGTTCCTGCTGTTGCTGTTAGGGACAGATTATTGTTTTAAAATCATCGCCAACTCCTCTAGGGTCAGGTTCCTGCTGTTGCTCTAAGGGACAGATTGTTGTTCTATAATCATCTCCTAGTTCTAAAGGGAGAGGTTCCTGCTGTTGCTGTAAGGGACAGATTATTGTTCTAAAATCATCACCTACTGCTATAGTGTCAGGTTCCTGCTATTGCTGTAAGGGACAGATTATTGTTCTAAAATCATCGCCTACTCCTATAGGGTCAGGTTCCTGCTGTTGCTGTAAGAGACAGATTATTGCTCTATAATCATCTCCTAGTTCTAAAGGGAGAGGTTCCTGCTGGTGCTGTAAGGGACAGATTATTGTTCTAAAATCATCTCCTAGTTCTAGACAGGGAATGTCGTTGTCGTCCTTGGAGAGGGAAATCTTGATCCTCTACTA
>BLSH010296123.1:13014-24367 GCA_018402905.1 Glandirana rugosa
AACGTTTTTCGTAATCACTCTTCGTTAAACAATATTAGTGTTCACAAGATGACCTAACCTGAGAGGCATCTTCACAGGCAAATAGAGCTCGCAGGTGTGCTATTTTACTCGAGTGGGTGAGAGCTGAAGTTGTAATTACCTTTAACTGGGAGTTATTTTAAGACACTGCTGGAGTAGATTTGGGAGGTATAGTAAATCAGGGCCTCTGTGTATTTAAACCATTGCATCAAATTAATGTCACCTGTGCAAATTCAATGTAGAACACTTGTGATTATAACAAATTGCTTCTCACTAATGCTTTTTGCAAGCGCTAAATGATTATGAATTAATACAATGATTAATAATTCAGAGTTCCAAATGAATTGTTAGTAATTCATTAATAAGGCTTAGGCATCCGCAAACAATCCATGTAATGTCAGTTTCTTTTTAAATGGTTAACTCGGTAAAACACATCTCCCTTGCTTTAGTGACTCATGCTCTCATCTGTTCTCACAATATACAGTTGTGCTCATAAGTTTACATACCCTGGCATAATTTATGATTTCTTAGCTATTTTTCAGAGAATATGAATGATAACACAAAAACATTTCTTTCACCCATGGTTAGTGTTTGGTTGAAGCCATTTATTATCAATCAACTGTGTTTACTCTTTTTAAAATCATAATGACAACAGAAACTACCCAAATGTCCCTGATCAAAAGTTTACATACCCTCGTGATTTTGGCCTGATAACATGCACACAAGTTGACACAAAGGGGTTTGAATGACTATTAAAGGTAACCATCCTCACCTGTGATCTGTTTGATTGTAATAAGTGTGTGCGTATAAAAGGTCAATGAGTTTCTGGACTCCTGACAGACCCTTGCATCTTTCATCCAGTGCTACACTGACGTTTCTGGATTCTGAGTCATGGGGAAAGCAAAAGAATTGTCAAAGGATCTGCAGGAAAAGGTAGTTGAACTGTATAAAACAGGAAAGGGATATACAAACATATCCAAGGAATTGAGAATGCCAATCAGCAGTGTTCAAACTCTAATCAAGAAGGGAGAATGAGGGGTTCTGTTGAAACCAAACCACAGTCAGGTAGACCAACTAAAATTTCGGCCACAAATGCTAGGAAAATTATTTGGGATGCAAAGTGAAACCCATAAATACCTTCAAAAAAAAAAAAAAAAAAAAAAATAATAAATACCTTCAGGGGAAATACAGGACTCTCTGGAAACATGTGTGGCTGTTTCAAGATGCACAATAAGGAGGCACTTGAAGAAAGATGGGCTGTGTGGTCAAGTCACCAGTAGAAAGTCATTACTACGCAAATGCCACAAAGTATCCCGCTTACAATACGCTAAACAGCACAGAGACAAGCCTCAAACCTTCTGGCTCAAAGTCATTTGGAGTGATGAGATCAAAATTTAACTTAATACCCCCTTTCATATCAATAACAGCTTGAAGTCTTTTGTGGTATTTGTGGGCTCTTTATCTTCTCAGATGGTAAAGCTGCCCATGCCTCTTGACAAAAAACCCAGTTGTGGCTGAAATTTGGAGTTGGTCTATCTGACTGTGGTTTGGTTTCAACAGAACCCCTCATTTTCCACTTCTTGATTAGAGTTTGAATACTGCTGGTTGGCATTCTCAATTCCTTGGATATCTTTTTATATGCATTTCCTGTTTTATACAGTTCAACTACCTTTTCCCACAGATCCTTTGACAATTCTTTTGCTTTCCACATGACTCAGAATCAAGAAACGTCAGTGGAGCACTGGATGGAGGATGCAAGGGTCTGTCAGGAGTCCAGAAACTCATTAACCTTTTATACACACACACTAATTACAAGCAAACAGATCACAGGTGAGGATGGTTACCTTTAATAGCCATTCAAATCTATTTGTGTCAACTTGTGTGCATGCCATCAGGCCAAAATCACCAGGGTATGTAAACTTTTGATCAGGGTCATTTGGGTAGTTTCTGTTGTCATTATGATTTAAAAAGAGTAAACACCGTTGATTGATAATAAATGGCTTCAGTCAAACACTAACCATGAGTGAAAGAAAGGCTTTTGTGTTATCATTCATATTCTCTGAAAAATAGCCAAGAAATCATAAATTCTGCCAGGGTATGTAAATTTATGAGCACAACTGTAAAAGTCAAAAGTGATGGTGTTGTAATCTGTGCTCCCCTATGGTAATACACTTACCAAAAGATGGTCCCCGCTAGGGAGTGTTGAGCTTTCACAGCAACCCTACTGTACTGGGATATGAGTCTGTCCTGGAAGCCTGTTCCTTCTCAGAAGGTTGTCCCTCCACAGTAACACTGCTGTGCCAGGATATAGATCCTTCCTATGAGATTGTTCTGCCCCTCTCCTCCAGGATAATTATTGTTATTTGTCTATTCTTTATTCCTTGCCAAGCATAGGTAAGAGTGAGGGGTCTCCTCCTCTTCGGGGTATTGGATATCTTATGGGGCTTGATCTGGACACTCAATACCACTCAGCTCCTGTACTGGCATAGCCTGACAACCAACACTTCCGGGATCTGGCCCCATAAGAGATCCAGTACCCCGAAGAGGAGGTTGCTGTGAAAGCTCAACACCTTCTAGCAGGGACCATCTTTTGGTACGTGTATTACCATAGGGGAGCATGGATTGCAACACCAGCACTTATGGCTTTTATATTGTGAGCACAGATGAGAGCACCAGTCACTAAAGAAAAGGAGATGTGTTTTACCGTGTGAACCATTTAAAAAGGAACTAACATTACATGGATTGTTTTTGCGGATGCCTAAGGCTTATTAATGAATTACTATCAATTCATTTGGAACTCTGAATTATTAATCATTGTATTAATTCATAATCATTTAGCACTTGCAAAAATCAAAGGGATTAACATCCTTATAGTGTTTTAATCACAGTTTAAAGCATACCAAGGTTAATAGCACCTTTATATATATATATTTATTCATTTATCTATTATTTATTTTCACATCACCATCAAGATGAAATCACTTTACTAGTGTATTAAGAGCAGCGCCACATCCACTCTTTCCTCATTTCATACTATTTGGCCCCTAGTTAATTTACAAACAAATGTCACCTGCCCCCACCTATAACTGGCCTTTACAGTAAGGAGCACTGGAAGGGCAGATGCATGTCAAACAAAAACCAAAGAATTTCCAAGCTCAACTTACTGACCAGCTTGCGACCAAACGAATTAACCCGGCAGTATGTGTTAAAAACAGGGGTTTGGTTACACACATTTGCAAATGCATGTGTAAGCTGCAGGATGGCGGCAAAGGCACCCTGCTTGTTTGACATGCAGGGCCGCTGATAGGGGGGTACAACTAGCCCTGGTGTGAGGGGCTCGGAGAACACAAGGGGGCCCACACAGGGGGGATTAGTGACAGGTGACAATTGTGTCTCTTTTCCTCCAGCAGATGAAAGTTGCTCTCCTTTCCTCTCCCTGCTTTTATCTGCTAAGAAAGAGACAGTCATCCCTCACTTATCCCCCTCCCTGTGTGGGCCCCCCTCCTCTCAGCACTGGAGGTTGTTATCTCTGTAACTTAGGCTCAATGCACACTGGCTTAAAAAAATCGCTGCTTCTACAGGAGTTCAGTATTTTGCCTGTAGAAGCATCTCAATGTTATCCTATGTGTCCATACACATTAGGACAATTAGAAGCAGATTTTAAGCTCAAAGTTTAAGAGACAGAAAAAAAAACCCTTCTGGTTCTCCTAAACTCGTCTAAACTTTGTACAAAAAAATGTTCTATATGAGCGTTTTTTTCTACCAAGTGAACTGGAGTTTAAGCCCATTGTGCATAGAGCTTAACTTTTTTTCTCTCCCTCTGATCCCTGAGCCTGTATATTTATTTCATCTCATCTTCATTTTTATTTATTAACTCAGTTTTATCATTTAGATTTAGCAGGAATTCTGTGAGTTATGTTGTATTTGTGTCTGATAATAGTTTTATTGCATTTTTAGTGAAATATAGCATTAATACTTTCTTGGGGGGGGCTGTCAAATAGTCTGTATGGGGCCCCGCGATTTCTATCAGCAGCCCTGTTGACATGCCCCTAGTTACTAGGGGGCTTCAGTGAAGGCAGCAGCTCATGGGAAAATATAATTCCTATCCATAATAATTTTTGTCCTCTGTGCGGAACATCATGACAAGTGTCATTATACGGCAGAAGGTCGGCTCTCCTGCTCAAATCGCCGTAGCTGTACAGCGGCTCGCTTAGGTGCAGTTGCAGGCGGGAGTGTGCCACGACTCAATGTCCACTGATGACCCGCAATCGCCTACTACAGAGGCAGAACGGGGATCCGCCAATGTAAACATGTCAGGGGACATGACAGAAATCTACTGTTCCCTGTGATCGGGATCAGTTAGATCTGTCATGTCCCTGCCAGCCCAGCCCCCACACAGTGAGAACTCAGTGAGGGAACACATTTAACCCCTTGATCGCCCCCAAGAGTTTAACCCCTTCCCTGCCAGTGACATTTATACAGTAATCAGTGGCTATTTTTAGTTCTGATCGCTGTATAGATGTCAGAGGTCTGAAAAAAGTGTCAAAAGTGTCCGATCTGTCTACCGCAATATCTCAATCCCAATAAAAATCGCAGATGGCCGCCATTGCTAGCAAAAAAAAAATTAAAAATGCCAAAAACTAAATAAATAATAGTTTGTAGACGAGATATTATCAATATATGCCTATTGCGATTTTTTTTTAACCAAAAATATGTGGAAGAATACATATCTTTTTTTTATATTTTTTGGGGATATGTATTATAGCAAAAAGTTAATTATTTTTTTCTTCAAAATTGTTGCTCTTTGTTTGTTTATAGCGCAAAAAATAAAAACCACAAAGGTGACCAAATAACACCAAAAGAAAGCTCTATTTGTGGCAAAAAAAGGACGTCAATTTTGTGTTGGTACAACATCGCACGACCGCGCAATTGTCAGTTAATTTGACGCAGTGCCGAATCGCAAAAAGTGCTCTGGTCAGGAAGGGGAAAATCCTTCCGAGGCTGAGGTAGTTAAAGTGAAAAACCTTCTTTGCTGCTGCACCCCCCCCCCCCCCAGACCCCACCTTTTTCTTACCTGAGCCTGTCCGGTCCAGCGCTGTGCATGAGCCCAGCAGCTCCAGCCGCTGTTTCTCATCTCATTGGACAGATTGATAACCATTGTCTCCCGCTGCTGTCAATCAAATCCAGTGACACAGGAGTAGGGGGCCGCTGTCTGTTGGGTGCCCCAAGGGAAAGCAGTTTTCCGTGGGGGCATCTGATGAAGGGGAGGGGCCAGGGGTGCCGGCAGGGCACCGCAGAAGAGAAGGATTGGGGCTGCTCTGTGCAAAACCTTTGCACAGAGCAGGTAAGTATAACATGTTTGTTATTTATATTTTAAAAAATCCAAACCTTTACAACCATTTTAAAAAGGCAATCATATTCTGCCCAGTTTGTAAGAATGGTGATATGTCACTTACTTTAGAATGTTTGCACACATATAATCTGTCACTTGAGGTCCTTTCTCTTTTTATAAAAATGATATCCAGGTTTTTTCTTTGAGAAAAGGTGCAGGTACTATTCTATCCCGGGTCACCCTTGTCTCTCTCCCCCACCAAACTCTGAGCATTGCCCCTTTTCGATAATATAGAAACAAGTAGCATTTGTGGTAAGTTGTAAATGATAATTAGTGGAATTTGTTAATGATAACAAAGGTAACAAAATGTACAAAACATAAGAAATATACAGCACTTACCAAAGTAATCTCAGATGCACTTCCAGATGATTTTGTTGTTCTTGTCATAGGTACCTTCCCTCTCTCTCTAATTCTTACATCAGTAGCAGCATGATGACCATAAAGTAGGTATGATTCCACATAATTAGAGGGGTCAAACAATAGCAAGGAGGACCATCAACTCTGATAAACAGTAGTCCTGAAATGTTTTTTGTTAGGAGGGATGCTTTGTAACCATGAAGTTCATTTGTGTAAACCTCTTTTATGCTCACTAGATAAAATCAGGACACATTGATGGTAGTTTTAAGAAGTCATTGGGTCGTCATAGTTTCAGGTAGCAGATTTTCTTGGAAAACACAAATCATTTTCTTTTCATTCAACTGGAATCTAGTAAACAATTTTTGATTTTCCTTTTCTCCTATAGTAAGTGTTTTCTCAATGTTATCAGGCCATTTTTGGAGTCGAACAACCAGATCAAGTTGGCAATGGAAGAATCGTGCTCAGTGAGCAGTCTACACTCTGTTGCAGCATTTAAAGTGATACTAAACACAGACCTCTTACTATCCTTAGTCTGTTCTACTAATATCCATTTCCATTAGTGAGACTTGTCATGCGACTTTGGACATATAAACTCCTATGGCAAATTGCACCCCATGGATTTCAATGGCATCCGTTGGAAGCAACGTGGAAGAGGTTCCTGCACTACTTTGATGCGACTTTCTTGCTACGTGAGTGCCACAGAGTGTAATGTACCATGAAAGTTACACTCCAAAATCACACTTGAAATCACGCAACTTTAGAATCACACTAGTGGGAACAGAGCCTAAATCATGCCAGTGTCGTTATTTTTAAAAATGAAACCTCTAAGTACCTGTATGGATTTGCGGTATACAGCAGTCAAATGACACTTATGGATAGCTTGCCTGAATATAGGGAAACCTCATAGGAAGAGTTTCTAGTCCTCTGTCAGCAGAAGAAGCCTGAACTGTCCACTGTGTCCACACAGCACTGATTGGTGCTGTGCCAGTCACATATAAAAAAAGCTTTCATATTACACAATCAAAATACACTTTACATATTACATGTTTTTGTAAAATGATCATACAAATACATATATGAAATTAATTTAGGCACCTTACACATGGGGAGGGTTCTGATGGAGTCCGCCTACTCAGCAGGGAAGCTTATGAACAGCGGCCACAGACATAGCCCGCTTTCCTCTAAGGGCAGTCGGATGTAAATGGACTACCTGTCCATTTACACCCGACTGCCATCTGATCCATTCCACCAGACAGATGGGGAACAGACCCCAATTGTCTGTTTTTAGCGAACAGGATTGGATCGGATGTCAGGTGTGAATGCTCCATAGAGGAGACTTGAAGGTCCAATCGGGTCCATCTGAAAAACTGACATTATCCTTGGGAAATAACATGGTGTGGGCAGAATTACACATGACTGTTATTCACTTTTACTTTGTTTTGCCAATCACTGTCTCTGTCAGGAATTAGCAGCAGAGATAGCCAAATCTGCCTAGCTACACTCAGGAAACTGGGACCAGACCATATATATTTAAAGTAAGAGATATTTATAGTGAAACCAAAATCCATCCAAACACTGGCAAACAGCAAACATAAAGATATAAGTGAACAAAATACCTAACCAAACAACCTAACACAGTAACAGAAAGCCCAACTAGCAAACGGATGATATAAAAGGTAAAAAATCTGCGCTAAATCCAAAACATGAAAAAATGAAGCAGCTAGCATTCAGTATGCAGTGCTAATATAATATATTGTAGCCAGAAAAAGTTCAAGCATATGCAGGTAAAGTCTCTGTTGAAAAAAAGTTCAATAGGTACAATGTCACAAATGTCCTCAAGGGAACAAAATCACAAACTATCAGTAAGTCTAGCAAGTCTCCTTACCAGACATAACCAGGCTTAGATGACCCCCTAAATGATGAGCTGGCCCATGTGTACCACCTGCTCTGGATGGACTCATTAACCTCGCTGTTCAGATAGACCAACGCTTCAGAGAGCGCAGAGCGGAAAGCTTTGGGAGAAACCTTCGGCCCACTTGGATGCTCCCCCATACTTCCGGCTTCCCCAGCTCCTCTCCTGTATTTGCCGCTAAGCCCACCTCTCCTGAACCCAAGCAATGGGGAATAGCGCATTTGGCACTGACCCCTGTAGAGAGACAACGCTGAAGGAATCTGGACCTCTGCCTCTACTGTGGGGGGCCCGGGCACTTCGTGCAAGTCTGTCCCGTCAAATTGGGAAGACGCCTGGCCACCTTCTCTGCTCCAGTAGCCAGCAGCGCTGCTCATCGCACCCTCTTCATACTCCTGCAGCTCCCCGGAAAGTCTGTGGCTATTCTCGACTCTGGAGCCTGTAGCTGCTTTGTAGACTTATCTTTTGCTGCAGAACAGGGGATCCCCCTGCACTCAAAGAACCGCAGGATGGCAGTGCACCTAGCTGATGGCACCACTATTAAGTCCAGCCTGGTTACCCAAGAGACTGTCCCTTTGACCACTATCACGGTGGGGGGTCATCGGGAGTTTCTAATTTTAGATGCCATTGCTTCTCCTCTCTTCCCTATCATCCTCGGCTTACATTGGCTCCAGGCTCACAACCCAGATATCAATTGGCAGTCAGGGGACATCAAGTTCCAATCCCAATACTGCCACAGGCATTGCTTCCCAACGAACCTCGGGGCGGAGCCGGCCCTATTATACATGGACTCTGATCCGGAACCTGATGTCTGCCAGGCTGTCCCCAGTGCTTACCATTCCTGGACGTCTTTAGTAAGAAGGGGGCGGAGGTCCTCCCTGCCCACAGACTGTACGACTGCCCCATCAAGCTCCTGCCCGGTGCTGATATCCCCTTTGGAAGGATCTATCCACTCTCCGAGCTTGAGCTCAGCACCCTCAAGTCCTAAATAGACGAGAATCTCAGCAAGGGGTTTATCCGTCCGTCCACCTCTCCAGCTGGGGCAGGTATCTTTTTCGCGGAGAAGAAAGATGGTTTGCTGCGTCCTTGTATCGACTACCGGGAGCTAAACAAGGTGACGGTTAAGAACCGTTACCCTCTCCCTCTTGTACCGGAGCAACGTTTGGGATCAGCCATCATCTTCACCAAAATGGACCTCCGTTGGCCTATAACTTGGTGCAAATCAGGGAAGGCGACGAATGGAAGATGGCCTTCCGCACCCGCTTCGGTCACTTTGAGTATTTGGTGATGCCATTCGGCTTATGCAATGCTCCTGCCACGTTCCAGCACTTTATTAATGATATTTTCAGGGACTTTCCCGACCTCTTCGTCATTGCCTACCTGGACGACATCCTGATTTTTTCCCCTTGTTTAGATCTTCACCGCAACCATGTAAAAAAGGTACTGGGTCATCTCCGTCAACACGGACTTTATGCCAAGCCAGAAAAGTGCAAGTTTGAGCAGCGCAGTATAAAATTCCTGGGACTCATTATTTCTGTTGGAGGTATCAAGATGGACCCTCAAAAGGTGTCCGCCATCTTGGACTGGCCAGCCCCGGTTGATAAAAAGGAATCCAGCGATTCGTTGGATTCGCAAACTTTTACAGGAAGTTCATTCGGGGGTTCTCGTCCATAATAGCACCCATCACGCAACTAACCAAACAGGGTACCCCCTTGCAATGGACTCCGGAGGCGCAAGCTGCTTTTGAAAAACTCAAGGAACTGTTCACCTCAGCGCCCATCTTGCAGCATCCGGATCCAGCTCTCCCTTATGTCCTGGAGGTCGACGCATCTGAGGTAGCGGTCGGGGCAATCCTCTCCCAGAGGCAGGGTACCAAGGCACTACTACATCCAGTAGCGTTCTTCTCTCGCCAACTTTCACCTACCGAGAAGAATTACGATGTGGGTGATCGTGAACTTCTAGCCATTAAGTCTGCACTGGAGGAATGGCATTACCTCTTGGAGGGGGCAGCACACCCGATCCTCATTTACACAGACCATAAAAAGCTGGAGTATTTGAGGGTCGCCAAGAGACTGAAGCCCAGACAAGCCAGGTGGGCACTGTTCTTCGCCCAATTCGCTTTTCACAATACCTACAGGCCCGGGTCGAAGGACACCAAGCCGGACTCCCTTTTGCGCATGTTCAATGCACCTGGAGCCCCGATATCACAGATTACCATTCTGCCTTCCGGAAGCTTTTTACTTCAGGAAGATGTGCTATCATGGATCCGCCAAGCCACCAAGGTGGCAAACCCCCATCTTGGAAACCCGCTCCTGTCAAAAGACGGGTTACTCTGGCACAATCACAGGATCTTCGTGCCCGAGAACCTGCAAACTGCGGTCTTAGACCTCTGCCACGACCATCGGCTGGCTGGGAACTTCGGTGTGCGCAAGACAACTGAATTGCTACAGCGCACATTTTGGTGGCCCCAAGTGGGGCGCGACTGCAAACTCTATGTGGATTCCTGCACTACCTGTAACCGGTGCAAAGGAAACAAGACCCGGTCTTGGGGCCTCCTTAAGCCTTTACCCATCTCGGTGAGACCTTGGAGCCACATATCCATGGACTTTATCGTGGAGTTACCCCCTTCGGAAGGGTTCTCCACCATCTTCGTGGTAGTGGATAGATTCTCCAAAATGGCCCATTTCTTGCCCATGAAGGGCACCCCCTCTGCTGCAGAGACTGCTAAGGTCTTCATTAAAGAGATCGTGAGACTCCATGGGATACCGACGGATGTGGTGCCGGTTGTGGAGCACAGTTTACCTCCAAGTTCTGGAGATCCCTATGTAGATCTCTGAAGATTGGTTTGTCGTTGTCCTCGGCTTACCACCCCCAGACGAACTGCCAGATGGAGCGTACCAACTAAAACGCTGGAGCAATACCTGCTTTTTTGCTTCTCTTCATTCACGCAGGATGACTGGATTACGCTCCTACCCCTGGCCGAATTAGAGTACATTAATTCTACCCATTCTACTATGCAACAGTCTCTTTTTTTCTGGAACTATGGGTTCCTGTCTAACACATGTCCTGAAGACCCGGTGCCAGCCGTGGCTAATCTGATGGAGTCTTTTGCATCAAACATCAAGCTCCTACAGGAAACAATGGCAAGGGCATAGGCCGCTAACAAGGAGACTTATGATAAGAGGAGACGTGGCGAGTTGCACCTGGAACTGGGCAGTCTGGTCTGGCTATCTACCACCAATCTAAGACTGGCATGTCCATCCAAGAAATTGGGCCCAAGATTCTTGGGACCCTTCCCCATCAAGAGAAGGATCAACGACGTGGCTTATGAACTGGAATTACCGGAGTCATTCCGTATCCACCCTGTTTTCCACGTGTCCCTGTTGAAACCTAAGATCTCCGACCCCTTTCCTGATCGGAAGACAGGCCCGCCTGCACCAGTGCTGGTTGACGGGATGGAGGAGTTTGAGGTAGAATCCATCATGGACTGTAGGAGGAGAGGTGGCGGCATTTAGTACCTGGTGAAATGGAAGGGCTATGGGCCTGAAGAAAGTTCATGGGAGCCTGAAGAAAACGTGCACGCGGAAACTCTGATTAAGTCCTTCTGGAGAAGATTCCCAGACAAGAGAGCCCGTTTGGGCATCCGGAGGCTGCCCCTTGGGGGGGGGGGGGGGCAA
>BLSH010296123.1:24377-36869 GCA_018402905.1 Glandirana rugosa
AAGGAGGTAAGCATTGGACGAGGGCCCAGAACCGATATCAACTGATCACGTCCCCGTCGTATAGGTAGACAGTCCCTGTCGTGATCACTGTCTCTCTCCAAGGTCTCCCCCTCCCTTTCGAATCCCGGATGTAGATGTGGTCTCGTTAGAGGGAAACCCAACCTGGTCGGTCCGACGTAAGGAGAGAGTTACTGTCCGCGACAGAGGTCGACTAAACCGTAACAGAAACGACCATGAAATGGTCGAAGACCATTCATGTAAGTGAGTGGAAAAAACCTAGTAGTGGTGGAGATCGTGGACTAATAGTTCAGTGGACAGTGACCAATGGGTTCAAGTTAGACCTTGTCATGTGACGTAGTCGAAATGAAAGGCAGTGACAGGTGACTTGATAATCAGGTGCTAGAGGTGGTGATGATCCAAAAAAGGTGAGTGAATGTACTTACCAGAAGCTGGTAAAGTACCAGCAAAGACAATGCCAAATCAGCTGGAGACAGCGCCTGTCATTGAGAGAGGAATGCAGCCTGGCTGGTCCAACCCAAAGGGAGATTGCTCTGGTGTAGATGTAGGCCCTAAGCTTTCCCTCCCCCTCTGGAACCTCTCTCTGTCACTAGTGCTGTCCCTGACAGATGGATATGCTGCCCCTGCACTAGTCAACTATAGCCAAGACCCGGGAGCAGGTTACGAATGGAGGAATTAACTGCCACCCTGAATAACTCTGAGGAAGTCTTTAGAGAGCGTTGGATGCCATAAGGATATTTCACCTGTACGGATGGTTACTTGCAAGCTGTGGCCCAACCTCCACCGGCTGCTGCTCAAGCTACCAGTTAGTTGCTTCTTGATCTGGGGGTAGTTGGTGGTGTCTTCTCACTGGAGGGTGATTCCCCCCCCCCCCGGTTTCCTGTACTTCCTCCTTACCCCTCTTTTTTGCCTGCTTCTCCCCAGTGGCGTCTCTAGCTTTCATATTTCGGGGAGGGGGGCACATGGAGGGAAAAGAACAAAAGCAGGGGGGCCAACCATAAAACACAATTAATCTTTTCCTTTTGTTTTTTTATCGAATATATACTGTATATACCCCTAACAATGGGCATCAAACACATAAACATGAAATATAGCTGACAATGGGCATCAAAAGGAATAAACGTGAAAAATTCCTGATAATGGCCATCAAACGCATAAACATGAAAAATTCCTGACAAGGGACATCAGAACGCATAAACATGAAATATTCCTGACAATGGACATCAAACACATAAACATGAATAATTCCTGACAATGGGCATCAAACGCATAAATGCCCATCAGCTCTGCAACATCAGTGTAGATCTATGCAGTCTGATCAGTGCCCATCAATGCAGCCTCATCGATGCAAGGTGGAAGTGGGTGGCGAGCGCCACCGGATTACACAGAGCGGGGATCTCCCATTTACCCAGTGGCCGATGTCATACGAAGTCCCGCCTCCTGGATGGGCTCCTATGATAGACTGCACATAGCGGCCATGCAGTGTGAGAGATCTGTGTAATCTGGTGGTGCTCATCCCTCTTCCCCTCCAAGGCAGCGCAGTGGGACCCATGGTAGGGTCGGCCTTGGGAGCCCCCTCTGCCCCCAGCTTGTGGGGACAGACTTGGTCCGGGGACAGTGTCTACAGTCTGGGGACTGTCTCTGGAAACTGGGGACTTCTGGTCAACTCCCAGCAGGACCCACAGGTGACAGGACAGCTCCCAGCAGGACCCACTGGCTAGCTCCCAGCAGGACCCATAGGTGACAGACCAGCTCCCAGCAGGACCCACAAGCCAGCTCCCATTAAGACCCACTGGCCAGCTCCCAACAGGACCCACAGGTGACAGGCCAGCTCCCAGCAGGACCCACTAACCAGCTTCCAGTAGGACCCACAGGTGACAGGCCAGCTCCCAGCAGGACCCACAGGTGACAGGCCAGCTCCCAGCAGGACCCACAGGCCATGGGTAGAGTAAATGAGGTGCATGGGAGGGGGGTGAGATTGATGGGATGATCATATGTAAGTGCCATGGTCTCTCACCTTACTTGCTATAGGCCAAACCACTGCCAGCAGATGCAACTTCAAGCTCAGGCTCAGAGCTCAGCAGGACAGGATCTCTCTCCCTCCTCCTTGCACAGGCAGCCTCTGACTCCTCCAGTCCTGGGGGGTATGTGATAGTAGGCTAAGTAGTAGGCTCGTCAGTCATGAGGCTCATGGCTCAGGCAGGCTGGCCTGCGTGGGCTGCTCTGTGCTCTCCAGAGACACACTGACTCCAGTCCAGTCTCCACCCACTGGGACTCGGGAGCAGAGCAGGGAGCTGAGCACACAGCTGCCGCTGGCCGGCCGCAGACTACAACTCCTATAAACAACTGCGGTGGCCAGCGGCTGTCAGGTGATGTCACCTAGCCTTATTTCCTAGAGGCTCCTAGGCACTGCACAGGCAGTGGTAGAGAGAGCTCAGTCACAGAATTGGACAGCTGCGGGGACGGCACTCGGCGGCCGTCATACTAGTTATATATTTGGGGGGAACACGGTAAAATTGGGGGGGGGTCACGGCCTGCTCAGGCCCCCCTTAGTGATGCCTCGCCTCCCTTGCTCCGGATTTTTTAATCATGCTTTTCCTGCCAGACTGGATATTCCTATTACAGCGGATTTCTCTGGCGTGTGCACTGGTTTGATGTAATAAAGTACTACTATTCTCCTTGTACCTGAACTAGGACCAGAAGATAGTCTGTTTCTCAGTACTTTAACTAGATTAGATTAACCTATCTTGACTAGACTGATTATTGATATATAGCAAAACTTATCAGTATCACATTGCAGAACCAGCGGCGATGAAGCCATTGTTGAATTCTGAGTTTATACATTTTGATGCTAATGTTATATGTTGTTTTATTGAAAATCTTTATTTTTCAGTCATACCTGATTGGTGTTACATTCAGATGCTACTTTTCTTTGTCTATTTACATAAGATGACTGGCTGTACTTTGACAAGTCTGTTATGTCTTATACAAGTAAAGTTATTGGCTAGTGTCGACTACATTTCTGTCCAACTTTTTGTACTTTATTTTAACCATTAATAAAAATGGAATTAAAAAAAAAAAAAAAAAACCCGGGGCAGGGACTTAAAAAAACTCTGTGGGGTTGATTTACTAAAGCTTGAAAGTGCAAAATGTGGTGCAGCTCCACACAGAAACCAATCAGCTTCAAGGTTTTATTGTCAAAGCTTGATTGAACAAGCTGAGGTTAGAAGCTGATTGGCTAGCATGCAAAGCTGCACCAGTTTTTGCACCTCCAGATTTAGTAAATCAACCCCTGTGTGACCTAAGGCAGCCACCAGGGTCACCTGGATGCATCATAGCCAACCGGAATGCTGCCCCAGGGGAATCAGAGAAATCCAGTTGCTCCTGACTTCCTCCTCCTGCTGCATTGGTGTTGCGGATGAGCACCACCTGCAGTGGAGAATGTAGACTGTACCTGCCTATAGGGTAGCAGTATCTGGCAGCAAGCAAAACACTGGAACGAGGGGGAAATGTAGAGGAGGGACTATGGCCCCTTTCACACTTGTTTGACGCAATTTGACTGCTATTTTTTGCCGCAATTTTATTGTGATTTTACTGCGATTTTACCGTGATGTCGGATCAGTACACCTCCGATATGATACAATATTATCTACAGTATATGCATTTTTATTGACTGGTTTTTGACTGGAGATCATCTCAGGATCATCAACATTCAGGGAACTCTGCTTCAGAAGACAATATCTCCTATACAATTGCCAAAATCTACGTTCCTAACAAACAACCTTACCAATTCATAAAGAAAATCGTACAGAAAATACGCAAAATTGAGAAAGGATACATCATTATTTGTGGAGACTTTAATGCTCCGATAGATCCAAATATGGACGCTACCAAGAAAAATCATATTACCGAATAGCTTTAAATAATCTTTTTTTTTAAGAAGACTTGTATGATTGTTGGAGGAGCCTCCACGCCACCAAAAATGTACACAAAACATATTCAAGTATCGATTATTTCATTACAAACAATTTTTTTCCCACAAAATAGCTGATGCCTGGATCCACAATATCACTTGGTCCGATCATGCACCTATCACTCTAGATATAGCAATAGGACAACCATGTACAAATTAAATTCTATGGAAAAACAACACTTAAATTCTTTCTCAAGAGAAATACTTGTCTGTAATGAAAAAAAGACTGATTTAATTATTTTTGTTTAATGATAACAACTCTGTGTTGTCTACAAATCTTTGGTATGCCCACAAAGCTTAAGCGAGGGGCCTATTGATCCAGATGGCATCTAGAGAAAAAAAAACAGAAATTGAACACTATAAATAATCTATTGAAAATATATCCAAACTGGAAAATGTCCCCTAACAGTATACATCTTTTACAACAACTCAATATTAAAAGAAATGACGTACATGCCACTTTAATAGCTGTTCATGAAAGATTTCCTAAAAAGCTAATATTAAATTATTATTCGCAGGGTAACAAAGCGGGCAAATTGCTAGCTTCTCAACGCAAAAATAAACAAAAGATTCATAAATTGGTCCACCATAAATCCAGAAAAGTCCTATATAATCTCTAAGAAATAGTAGATGCTTTTTTCAGAATATTAAAAACTTCTATATAACCTTAAAGAGGACAAGGATACCTGCCAACCTAGCTCAAATGAAATAACCATTTTTTTTGATAAAGTAACTCTTCCAAAAATTGACCCTGCTACCTTAGATAGCCTCAATAAACCTATATCAGGAAGGAAACACTCAAGGTCATTAAAACCCCACCAGTACATAGGGTTCCAGGAATTGACAGCCTTTCCAATGAATATTATAAAGCATTTGCTAACATATTAGCACCACGTCTAACCACAATGTTCAATTATGTAGCTACTTCTAATGCTGTAACTTCCCTAAAGAAATGTTGGAAGCTGTAATTATTGCCATTCCCAAAACTGGAAAAGTCTTTACCTCCCCTACCAATTGCAAACAGATATCATTACTTAATTCCTAACTTAAAACATATGCAAAAATATTAGCTAACTGTTTATTAGAAGTAACACCCTTCCTAGTAAATCCAGATCAAGTTGGATTTGACTCCTGACGGCACCAGATGAATGATTAAACTGATTAAGTAGAAAATAGTCTGATGCCTTCTCTGCTCTTTGCTTTGGATGCGGAAAAGGCGTTTGACAGAGTCCATTGGGGATGTATTTCAGAGACTTTATTACAATTTGGTTTTACAGGATTCATTCATGCAGACATAATGTCCTTATACACACAACCCTCAACTAAAGTATTTTCCTCAGGCATTATATCCAAAAGTTTTAACTTATTGAATGGAACTAGGCAAGAATGATCACTATCACCTATAGTCTTCTCGTTGGCAATAGAACCTTTAGCAGCTATCATACGATCCACCTTTAATATAACAGGCATTAAAACTGGCAAAGAGGAACACAATTTGGGATTATTTGCTGACAATATAATCATATTGTTATCTAACCCAGATACTTACAGTATTTAAAAGCAGAACAAAAACACTGGAAATTTATGGGAGAGTGTCATGCTACATCATTTTAATCATAATAAAATGATTAGAGTTGAGCGAACCCAAACTGTAAAGTTCGGGTCCATACCGAACTTTTGGGTGTCAGGGACCCGGACCTGAACCCGGACTTTTCAAAAAAAGTCCGGGTTCGGGTCCGGGGTTCTGGTATTTTATTCCACGTGTTGAAAAGCTGCCAAGGGCAGCCAATCAACAAGTGTTTGACTGGTTTTCCCTAGAAGCCACCACAGCCATGCCTACTAATGGCTGTGATTGGCCAGTGCATCATGTGACCCAGCCCCTATATGGGGCTGGAGTCACCGTGCTGCATATTATATGTTCTGAGGATAGTTTAGGGAGAGGATGCTGCTGGCTCTGTGAGGGACAGATTGCAGAACATCTCATTCTGCATTACTGAACGATCTGATTGTGGACTAGGGAAAGATACTAGTACTGCTGCTTTGAGGGAGGGAGAGATACTAGTACTGGTGCTTTGAGAAACAGATTGCACACCTCATCCTGCTGCACAGAATGATCTGATTGTGGACTAGGGAGAGATACTAGCAGGGAGAGATACTAGTACTGGTGCTTTGAGGGAGGGAGAGATACTAGTACTGTTGCTTTGAGAGACAGATTGCACACCTCATCCTGCTGCACAGAACTATCTGACTGGACTAGGTAGAGTCTGTTGCTTTAAGGGAAAGATTATTATATTTTATATAATTTTAGTAGTATAATATATGATTTTATAACGCTAATATGGCTTTATGCGGCTACATAACACTTAGTGAATGGAGCTTGGACATGATTTTATAACACTAATATGGCTTTATGTGGCTACATAACACTTAGTGAATGGAGCTTGGAAATGATTTTAGAACACTAATATGGCTTTATGCGGCTACATAACACTTAGTGAATGGAGCTTGGACATGATTTTATAACGCTAATATGGCTTTATGTGACTACATAACACTTAGTGAATGGAGCTTGGACATGATTTTATAACACTAATATGGCTTTATGCGGCCACATAACACTTAGTGAATGGAGCTTGGACGTGATTTTAGAACAATAATCTTTCCCTTTAGCAACAGCTGGAAACTTTCCTTGTACAACTTGGAGATGATTTCTTGCACAAAAATAAAAAAACAGTGTTGGCTACCTCCTTCTCCTCCGCTGCCACTTTCACCGCCTCCTCAACCTCCAACTCCACATCCACCTCCATTTTTGATATTTTTATGTGATTTTAATTTATAAATTATTTTAAGTTATTTTCCTATCCCCATTTCTTTGTAGGACACTTTTCCAACTCTTACCCCCATTTTCTTTCCTTTTGCAGACCTCTAGGACTTGCCAGGACTTTGTTACAGCCATTTTTGTGCCTAAAAGTTCGGGTCCCCATTGATTTCAATGGGGTTCGGGGTCCGGGCCAAAGTTCGGGTCAAGCCCGGACCCGAACCCGTACTTTGTCCCGAAGTTCGGCAGAACCAGCAGAACCCAAACTTCCAGAGGTTCGACCAACTCTAAAAATGATATCTTGCGTGGGAGATTTAATTATAATCGGGATTAATTCGCCATTTCATATTGAGGAATGTATCTTACCTTTCCTTCTAACTATATGAAGTTAACTATCCTGAACTACTAGACCAAATCACTAAAGACTTCCAAAACATCCAGAAAATACAACTCTCCTAGGTTGGAAGAATAGCTGCATTTAAGATGCAAACCTTACCTAAAATTCTATATTATTTCGGCTCCCTTCCCATCCCAATGTCTTCTAAATTTTTCATGCAAGTAAACTCAAAACTAAGAAATCTTATAGGGAATGGTAAAAACTCAGAGTTGCATTTTCAATTTTAACCTCTTCTAAAACTAAAGGAGGTATGAACCTCCCTGACACCTGACACTACTACTATGCTTTGCTTCTAGACCAAATGAAATATTGGTTCTCTTCTACTGATGAAAATAAATGACTAGCCATTGAAAGAAATTACCTGGGGGAATGACATGTTTTCTCTAACTACAGCATATACATTATTTGCCAAGGTTATTATACCCACATTTCTTTCTGTTAAATCTACATTGTTAGCTTGGAAATATATTATTTCTAAATTTCATTAATTAGGCGAGTTGACAAACATACCCATTCTGCTAAGAGCACTAGATTATTGCAAAGCTCCCCTTTTGATGAGCAAATGGATCAGTCAAGGATTTAAGTATTATAACAGTTTACCTCTGTTAGATAAAAATATAGTGCTTAGCAAGTTATATCAATTTGACAGTTTGAGGCAATTTATACCAGATAAAGGTTTAGACATCCCAATATTGATCTGGATAAGATTACGATTCTCTCCATTTATCCTAACAATATCATAAATCCTAATATGCTTAAGTGGGAAAGAGAGTTATCCCACACCTTCTCCTGGAGATGTTGGAAAAAGGCCATACTGACTAATAGTACTACTTCCTCATGTATTGAACATTGGGACAATTCTCAAAAAATATTAAACAGATGGTACTTAAAGCGGTAGTAAACCCGCTGACAGAAATAAAAATAAAAAAAAATCCTGCAAGAAAATCGCATAATATGTTAGTATGCATCGCATACTAACATATTATGAAATACTTACCTTAGAACGAGGCCCCCGATGCCCGAGTCGGTCAGCGCTAAGGACGCTGACATCTTTGTCCTCTTCTGTCTTCCGGGTACGCGGCTCCGGCGCTGTGAGTGGCCGGAGCCGCGTGACGTCACTCCCGCGCATGCGCGCGGGAGCTCTTCGCACCGGCAGCCAACTCTGAGATGCCGGCCGCCTCGGCCGGATCGTCAGAGCGCATGCGCCGCTAATGTCAGCGGCTGCATGCAGGGCGAATATCTCCTGAACCATGCAGGTTTAGGAGATATTCTTTTTACCTACAGGTAAGCCTTATTATAGGCTTACCTGTATGTAAAAATTGATTTTAGGGTTTACTACCGCTTTAACTCCCTATAAAATTTTAAAAATATTCCCTTCCTCTTCTCCGATATGCTGGCACTGTAATGACCAACCTGGCACCGTATACCACACCTTATTGAACTGTAAACATTTGCTTAGCTTTTGGAATTTAATATCTTCCTTTATTGCTTCCCTTACAGAAAACTTACTTATACTTACTGCAGCCATGGCCCTTTTGAGTATCAATCTGGTTATACTGTATAGCCCCTACAATACAGAATATTAGTAGCTAATATTTTAATAGCTGTAAGAATTTCCATAACTAAATTATGGAAAGCTGCTGATACCCCCAATCTTTCCGATGTCATTGTAAGATTGAACACGCAAACTCATTATGAATTATTGTTGGCTTATAAAAAAAACTATACTACATCTAGATTCAAGATACTCTGGGCAAGCCTGGATTCTTCACCCCAGAGTTTCTAGATTTCCAAAAGAATTTTATAACCATTCTCATTGCATTTGCTCTCTCTCTCTCCTACCAATGAGAATTTATGGTTGTATATAATTTGTATATAAAAAGTGCTATGCTATACATTTTCATTGATATCAGTGACTTATTCAGAAAATGACATATATTGGTAAAACAAATTCAGACAAATGGTGTATCATACAATCCCATCCAGATTGAACCATTCACTTATGTATATAAATTATAGTCCATTTGTGACATCAAAAACTAAAAATGTTCATAAATATAAAAAAGTCCAAAGTGTAACAAACTTCCATATTGATAGAAGAAAGCCTTTATATTCCAAATATCACCACGGTGTGTAAATCGTCAACAGTATATAGGTTCAAATGTGCTTACTGGATAGTGTAGACCAAATGTTATTAACATAGAGTCAGATGGGCATCAGGAGACCAGGCCTTGCCCTGGTCGACCAAAGAAGTTGAGTGCACGTGCTCAGCGCCATATCCAGAGGTTGTCTTTGGGAAATCGATGTATGAGTACTGCCAGCATTGCTGAAGAGGTTGAAGGGGGGTCAGCCTGTCAGTGCTCAGACCATATGCCGCACACTGCATCAAATTGGTCTGCATGGCTATCACCCTAGAAGGAAGCCTCTTCTAAAGATGATGTCCAAGAAAGCCCGCACACAGTTTGCTGAAGAAAAGCAGACTAAGGACATGGATTACTGGAACTATGTCCTGTGGTCTGATGAGACCAAGATAAACTTATTTGGTTCAGATGGTGTAAAGCGTGTATGACAGCAACCAGATGAGGAGTACAAAGGCAAGTGTGTCTTGCCTACAGTCAAGCATGGTGGTGGGATTGTCATGGTCTGGGGCTGCATGAGTGCTGCCGGCACTGGGGAGCTACAGTTCATTGAGGGAACCATGAATGCCAACATGTACTGTGACATACTGAAGCAGAGCATGATCTCCTCCCTTCAGAGACTGGGCAGCAGGGCAGTATTCCAACATGATAATGTCTCCAAACACACCAAAAAGATGACCACTGTCTTGCTAAAGAAGCTGGGTAAAGTTGATAGACTGGCCAAGCATGTCTCCAGACCTAAACCCTATTGAGCATCTGTGGGGTATCCTCAAATGGAAGGTAGAGTAGTGCAAGGTCTCTAAAATCCACCAGCTCCGTGATGTCGTCATGGAGGAGTGGAAGAGGACTCCAATCTGTGAAGCTCTGGTGAACTCCATGCCCAAGAGGGTTAAGGCAGTGCTGGAAAATAATGGTGGCCACCCAAAATATTGACACTTTGGGCCCAATTTGGGCATTTTCACTTAGGGGTGTACTCACTTTTGTTGCCAGTGGTTTGAACATTAATGGCTGTGTGTTGAGTTATTTTGAGGGGACAGCAAATTTACACTGTTATACAAGCTGTACACTCACTACTTTACATTGTAGCAACGTATCATTTCTTCAGTGTTATCACATGAAAAGATATAATAAAATATTTACAAAATAGGGGGTATTTGTGAGATACTGTATGTCACTTTCTGAATAAGTCACTGTATATCATTTCACATTTATAGTGCAGCACATTTTACCTTTCTATAATCATGCACAATGTTTGTCAAATTGTGGTGTTTGCAGCTGTTTAATCAATACGTCTATAGCACAGTATACTATTGCAACTTATTACATCAGTTGTATATGTTTCTACCTTCTTTCTTACTTAACCAGTAATTTTTGTATGCAATACTATCCTCCCTGTTTACAGTTTGCTCCCATTGGTGTAAACAGAGTTTGTCTTATGAGGTATCCTCCTTTTCTTGTTCCTTCCTTTCTTGTGTCCTTCATACAACATTATGTTATGTTCAATTTAAATGGGTTGTAAAGGGAGAAGTTTTTTTTATCTTAATGCATTCTATGCATTAAGATAAAAAACCTTCTGTGTGTAGCCGTCCCCCCAGCACCCCCTTAATTAATTACCTGATCCCCTTCTCTCTCCAGCGAGTGTGTAAGCCATCCACTACACTCCTCCTGATTGGCTGAGACACAGCAGCAGCACCATTGGCTCCTGTGGCTCTCAATCAAAGTCAGTCAGCCAATCAGGGGAGAAAGGGGACGGGGCTGGGTTGGGGGCTCCATGTCTGAATGGACAAACGGAGCTCTGACTTGGCTCGGGTGCCCCCATAGAAAGCTGCTGGCTGAGGGGGCACTCGATAGGAGATGGGGCCAGGAGCAGGGAAGAGGGACCCGAGAGGAGGAGGATCCAGGCTGCTATGTGCAAATCCAACTGCACAGAGGAGGTAAGTATAACGTGTTTGTTATTTAAAAAAACAAAACAAAAAAAAAAAAAAAACGAGACTTTACAATCACTTTAAATATTACTTGGAACTTAACAAGAATGCTTCATGTTATCTTTACTTTGTTAGCTTTGATAACTCAATGAAAATCTTTATAGTTTAAAAACATGCATTTTATTTAAATGTATTTAATATATCGACTGTTTCAAAATATAGTATTTAGCTGATTGACAACAAAGGTTTGAGCTTAAAAATATGCTGGCAGTATTTTCTTACAACTCCACTGTGCACACCAGGGGTCGGCAACCGACGGCCCAGGGGCCGCACCCAGCCCGTCGCCGCTAAATCTATGGCCCGCCATTGTCTGTGATTAATTCACGGTCACCCGGCCCGCAGACAAGTGGCTGTCAAACTTATCTCACCTATATGCCCTCTGATTCCTCCTGTATTGAATTGTATTGTAATCGTACTGTCTGCCCTAATATTGTAAAGCGCTGCGCAAACTGTCGGCGCTATATAAATCCTGTATAATAATAAAAAAAATAATAATTTAAGAGCGCCACACAGTAACAGTGCTTAGATGACTCAGTGGATCTCTCCTCCCCTCGGCCCCTCCTCCCGACTGACGTCATGCTTGGGCCTGCCCACTGAATTTGTCAGACGAGGAGAGAAGAGAGATGCAGTCAGTCATCTGAGCACCAGGCAGCGCTCTTAATAGGGGGGCGGCTGCAATGTTCTTAAAGAAACAGATGCATGTTTTATCCCCCCCTGTCTACAGCCACTGATGTATCCCCCCTGTGCATAACCACCCATGTACCCCCCCCTGTGCATAACCACCCATGTATCCCCTTGCCATGCATAACCACCCATGTATCCCTCCCTGTGCATAACCACCCATGTACCTCTCCCCTGTGCATAACCACCCATGTATTCCCCCCTGTGCATAACCACCCATGTATCCCCCCAATGCATAACCGCCCATGTATCCCCCCCTGTGCATGACCACCCACGTACCCCCCCTGTGCATAACCACCCATGTATCCCCCCTGTGCATAACCACCCATGTATCCCCCCTGTGCATAACCACCCCTGTATCCCCCTGTGAATAACCACCCCTGTATCCCCCTGTGCATAACCACCCCTGTATCCCCCTGTGCATAACAACCCCTGTACATAACCACCCATGTATCCCCATGTGCATAACCACCCATGTATCC
>BLSH010296165.1:3167-16000 GCA_018402905.1 Glandirana rugosa
ACGTGGGTGTAATGTATGCAAACGGGGATGGGTAAATCGACGTCACCGTCGTCGACTCCTACATGTGAACGATGTCGTCACCCACTAGCGCTGTGTAAGTTCACTTACCCGGGGTGAGACGTTTATGGGACGTTTATACACGTTTCTTACGTCAACGTCGTACGATCACACCCCAGGTTCCCCATTTCGTCCACTACTCCTCCGTTATGTTGCGGAGGAGTGACGGACGAAATTGGGAAAAAAGCGACATGTGTTCCAACGTGCCGGAAACGTCTCGTCGGGATAAGTGAACTTACCCAATGCGTACCGTCCGTGATGTCGTCTCCCCCAGGACCCCACTCACCGTTCGTCGCAGAGTAACTAAACGGGGAGAGGAATTGTGCTAGTGTGGGGGGATTTCACATCCGACCCCCCCCACCAGCACAATTCCTCTCTCCCCCAAAAGCAACCCTTAGCACATTTCCTCTTACCCCCCCAAATCAATGAGACGCTGCTTGCCACTCACCCCAGGACCCCCTCTGCTGTAGTGCCTGCCATGCGTAACCCATTCAAGTGAATAGGGCTGCTCTGCAAAGGCCGTGCAACCTTGTGTACAGCGAAAAAAGGGTTAAAGCAGGCAGTGAGGAGGCGTTGTATTGCCTCCTCATCACCTGCTTTACCCCTTGGACCCCACACTAGCATGCTGCAACTGCATTCTTTGCACATATTTGCAGGGTATTTGCAGAGTGGGGCCCATTCACTTGAATGTGTCGCGATCACCCACTGCTGTAGCAAGTGTACATCCTCAGCTGCTGCCACTGCAGCTAAATGGGTAGGGGCAAACGTATGTAATGTGGGTGCAGTGCAATAAGTAGGTGGTGTTTTGTGTGGCTTGTGTGTGGACAGGGACACAGGGGGGCCTCATGATCTCCTATCGCCCGGGGGCCCCATCGGTGGTCAGTCCGCCCCTGGTCAACCATGTTAGTTTTTCTCCAAAAAAGTGTTCTCAGGCAGAGAAAAATTACACCATTGGTGATCGGGAGCTTCTTGCCATTAAATTGGCATTAGAGGAGTGGCGTCATCTCTTGGAAGGCTCCCCTCACTCTATAACTATCTTCACGGATCATAAAAATCTGCAGTACCTGTAGAATGCCAAACGACTGAATCCCAGACAGGCCAGGTGGAGTCTTTTCTTTTCTCATTTCAATTTCACAATTATGTACAAACCTGGTTCCTGCAACAGTAGAGCTGATGCACTGTCTAGGTCATTTGAATCTCTGGATGAGGAGCCCACCTCTGAGCCTGAGCCAATCTTTCCGACCTCATGCATTCTTGCCCATTCTACCACCCTGGAGCCAGAAATTCCTCCTGGCACGACCTTCGTCCCCACTAAGCTAAGAAGAAGGATCCTTCATTGGGGACATGATTCCAAGATGGCAGGTCATGCTGGATTCCTCCGATGCTTCCTACTCATCAGTCTCCACTACTGGTGGCCTATACTTCATCCGGATGTCAAAGATTACGTTAAAGCCTGTCTGTGCCCAGTCCAAATCCTCCACACAAGCTCCTGCAGGTCTTCTCATGCCTTTGCCCAGTCCTAAGGGACCCTGGTCTCACATTGCCATGGACTTCATTACCGACCTCCCACCATCTGAGAAGAGTACGGTCATCTGGGTGTTAATCGATCGGTTTTCTAAGATGGGCAATTTTGTTCCTCTTCCAGGTCTTCCTTCTGCTCCTGCTTTGGTTGCCATTTTTGTTTGAGAAATCTTCCGCCTCCATGGGGTTCCTTCCCATATTGTTTCGGACAGAGGTGTCCAATTTACATCTCGATTTTGGAGAGCCTTCTGCAAATCCCTCAATATTGTCCTGGACTTCTCTTCCTCTTACCACCCTCAATCCAATGGACAGACTGAGAGTGTTAATTAGGAGTTAGAGGTTTTTCTCCAAACTTTGGTCTCAGCTCATCGTGATGATTGGTCATCTCTACTCCCATGGGCAGAATTCTCTCACAACAATCATGTCAATGTCAGTTCTCAGAAGACACCTTTTCTTACAGTTTATGGAAAACATCCTCAGCTTCTGCTTCCTATTACCTGTTCTCTGGAAATTCCAGCTTTAACTACGGTTCAACAATCCTTCAATTCTATTTGGGGTGATGTCCATGATTCCCTCAAGGCGGCTGCTGATAAATTTAAAGGTTATGCCGACCGTCGCAGGCGTAAGCCGTCTTCTCTACAGCCTGAAGATAAAGTCTGGCTTTCTACCAGGAACATCAAGCTCAAGTCCCTTTTCTGAAAATTGCCCCCAAGATTCATTGGTCCATACTCTATAATTGCTAAGTTGAATCTGGTTTATTTTAAACTCCAGATTCCAAAAAGCCTCAGGATTTCTAACTCCTTTCACGTTTCCCTTCTGAAGCCTTTAGTCCTCAATAAGTTTTCTCGTCCTCTCCCTACCACGGATCCGGTCTCGGAGGATGGTCATGAGTACAAGCTTAGTCTTGTCCTGGACTCCCGGCTCTGTAAAGGCATTCTTCAGTGCCTTGTGCTTTGGAAAGGGTTTGGTCCTGAGGAGAGGTTGTGGATACCCACATCTGAGGTATTTGCACCTCGCCTGGTGAGGAGATTTAATTTGAGATTTCCTTCCAAGCCTGGGCCTAGGCGGGGGAAGGGGAGGCCGCCTCGTAAGAGGGGGGGTACTGTCATAAACCTGTAGTACAATTCATGTTCTGTCTGTTTGCTTACCTCCTTGGGTGTGTCAGCTTAAGGGCCATGCACCTCACCACATGTGTGCTAAGTATCTTCCCTCTGTAAACTCCACCCCTGTCTCCAATTAAGGAAACACCATTTAAGACCATGTGCTGCAAGCCTCATTGCCGACCAATTATTGTGTGTTAGGCTTTGTGTGTTTGCTCCTGCCGTGTGCTCTTCGTTTGTTCAGTGTACCGATCTTGGCTTGTTACTTGACCTTCCTTGCCTGCTAGTGATCCCAATCTCTGCTTCTCCTTTGACCTTCCTTGTCTGCTAGTGACCCCGACCTTGGCGTGCCTCCTGTCTGTTTCTGTCTGCTTGTAGCCCTGACCTTTGGCTCTCCCACTGACCATCTCTTTATATCTTGCACTGCTGCTTTCTCTCCACCTGTAGCCTGCCGTGAGCATGAGCTGGGGGGACCCCGGGGGCCACGACCTGGATCCAGTTGCAGCCAAGTTTATCCTCACCACCAGAGGCCCTGGTGAACACCCGCTGGCTCTTAGACACCGAGCACTGGGGAAACCAATGCTCTAGCTCTTTGTGCAACCTGTGTCAGGGCCCCAGCAGTCCCGCTTCCCTGCACCATCCTGATCTCTAGTCGCAGCAGTCAGCTAAGGGTTCACAACCTTAGCAGTGCGATTCACATCCCAGCGAGGTGCATCTGTCACCTGACCCCAGGTCACCTGACATTGGAGACACATGTTGTTGCCAAGGCTGGTCTTAGATTAGCTGATGCATCCCAGGTTCTCTTGAACATTATGTCTGCTCTTCTATCTATGGGTTTGTTAAGATGTCCCATGTCTTCAAACGCCAAATCTGATTGTTTGGACACTTTGGACAATGGTGCATCTAATTTGGGATTTTTATTCCAAATAGCCTTAGGGTTTTCATCAATAGAAAATCTTCTCTTTAAAGTGTTAGAGAAAAATGCCTTATTGCCTGGTTCAAACCATTCTATATGAATTCGATATGACATAATCTGATGGACTGAAAAAACCTTAGCTTTCTTTTTCCCCAGTCTTTGATACATCATATCATGCTGAGTTAACTGCGTTCCTCTTCCTAGGTTTCTAGAATGTCATAAATTGCACCCAGCAGGCCATCCACTTCAATCAGGGACAATCTATATTTTGCTAGTTTTGGCTTGGCCTCCTTCCTGAGGAATGTGGCCTAATCTTGGTAGGGCTATGCTCTTTAGCACCCAAGGCCTCCGAAGGACCAGAGTTTTCTTGGACAGGAGAAGAAGTTACATTATCAGTGCAACTGGTAGGTGTGCTTGCATCAGAGTTACATTTTCGGAATGCCTTAAAGGTGGAAGAAACCTCCTCTTTAAAGGTGCTAAAGAGTTTTGCCAGAGGGGAATCTCTTTCAGATTTCAACAGATTAGCAATGCACTGACGGCAAAAAGGTTTACTATAGCTAGAGGACAGCTTGGTGCCACAATTAGAGCATTTCTTCTGAGCAGAATTATCCTCTCTAGAAGCCTCCTTGTTCTGTAAAAAATAACACATGGAAGGGAGGATAAGCAGCTTAGGGATAACAACCTTTCACCCCGTGACACAGCACACTCCTAGCCTCAATGTGTCCTTTTAGGAGTGTGAGGAACCCACCACCAAGGGGTTCCCTAATCCAAGCCCAATAGTGACTACCGCCACCAATTAGCACAGAATCAAGGTTGCCCCATAGCTTACCTGAGCATGGCTGGTACTTGACTTCCCCAGAGTATCCTGGGAGGAAGCCTCCATGGTCCCCCTCTGCTCCTGTTCCTGCTGCTAGTCCCATCTTGCTGGATGCTGATCAGGATATTAAGGCCCAGCCTGGCCCTCTCTTTCCTCCCTGCACCCCTGAGACCCGGAATCGGATGTCTCGGCGTGTGCAGATGATGTCATTTCCGCCAGAAAGTGATGCCCAGCATCTCCGGCGCAGCGACGTCTGGGGGGGACTAAGCAGCTGCCTCCACTGACCGAACCTTCAGCTGCTGAGGAAGCTGCTATCATCCCAACACTGACCCTTGCCAGGTACTGGTAAAAGGCAGGAGCGGGTCTGCTCTGGTATGCTGTATGGTGGCCACAACACACGTGAGAATTCGGCAGAGCATGGCTCTGCCAATGCTGGTTAAGACCCAGTCTCCCTACAGCATGTCCCCCCTCACCCCCAGGGAACCCTTGGGAGATGGAGTCCTCCCTGGTTCTAAAAATTAAAATAAAAGATGGTTACTCAGGCAAAATGCCTCCTCCAGATGGAAGAAACACAAATGACTGACCACCTTTTAAAGTGATTTGGAAATATGTTTCTTGTGCCGATGGGAGGAGTTCCATCTCTCAAGGGCTGTCCTGGAAGATGATTGGGGGAAAATTTCACCTTGATTCTAGTTCTGAGGACAACTGATTTTCCTTTACGTTTAGTGCTGGTAGCAATGGTCCCCATATCAATGAGAGAAGATGAATTTTCCCAGAAGGATTGCTGACAGCCATGAAAACAAGAACTCCCCTTCTCCACTTCATCCAAAACTGAAAAAAGCTTTGTTTTTTTAGATATAATTTAAATTTTCCTCCAAATGATGGATAAATAAACATTCTGGTAAGTAATCCCAGTTTTTTTGGTTTTTATTTTGTTTCCTGCATGCTTGTAAAGAATGCATGTTCCTGTCTGGCATTAGCTACATTGCCAACTGATGGGTCTAAACCCATAACAAAAAACTGCTAGGCAAAAGGATAATGCTTTAAAAAAAATAATTTTATGTAAATCCAGTCAGTAAAATCCCATATACAGTAATCTTAAACATGAACATTTTTGAATGTAATTTCATTTTTAATATAATTTTGAAAATCTTTAAATCTGCAGCTTTCCTTACAATAATACATGGCAATCCTGTATTTAAGGACCTTGTTCAGGCGCTTCCTGTCTCCATCTCCCTTCTGTATCCCTGCATTATCTCCCTGCCAGGCGAGCTTTAAATGGAGACTAAAAATGGCCTTTTCAATGCTCAATAGGCTGGCATGGTCCATTCTTATCACCATCAGGAAGCCCATCTTGAGAAATACCATACAGCCATTGTTGGACTTCAGGCATATAGACAGAAGTGGCTCTGGGAATGCAGTGCTGGAATGCAACACATGATGGAAGAAGAGGTAAGAAAGCAAGTATTTTTTAAAAATTGTTATATACCAGGGGTCTCCAAACTTTCTAAACAAAGGGCCAGTTTACTGTCCTTCAAACTTTAGGAGGGCCGAACTGTGGCCAGTGTGTGTAGAAAATGTCCTGGTTTCAGTGGGAGCAAACAATGCCAAAACTTTAGTGGGAGGAACAGTGCCCCATCACTGGTGCAAGAGGAAGGAATAGTGCCCCATCATTGGTGTCATTGGGAGGAATGTGCTGACCATGAGAGGAATAGTAGCCCATTGTTGGTGTCAGTGGGATTAATAGTGCTCCATCATTGGTGTCAGTGAGAGGAATAGTGCCCCAACATTGGTATTAGTGGCAGGAATAGTGCCCCATCATTGGTGTCAGTGGGGGAATAGTACCCCATCATTGGTGATAGTGGGGAAATAGTGTCCTGTCATTGGTGTCAGTGTGTGGAAGGGTGCCCATCATTGGTATCAGTGGGAGCAATAGTCCTTCATTGTTGGTGTCAGTGACAAGAATTATGCCCCCATAGATGGTGTCAGTAGGAGTAATAGTGACCCAAGGGACAGATAAAGGCAAGCAAAGGGCATCATCTGGCCCTCAGGCCGCAGTTTGGAGACCAATGTTATATACAATGCTTTAAAACACAGGGACTTTTAACCACTTGCTTACTGGGCACTTAAACCCCCCTCCTGCCCAGGCCAATTTTCAGCTTTTAGGGCTGTCACTCTTTGAATGACAATTGCGCAGTCATGCAACACTGTACCCAAATTACATTTTTAGCATTTTTTTACACAAATAGAGCTTTCTTTTGGTGGCAGTTAATCGCTGCTGGGTTTTTAATTTTTTGCTAAAAATAGAGAAAAGACCGGGAATTTTTGAAAAAAAAAAAAAACAGTTTGTTCTATAATTTTGAAAACAGGTAATTTTGCTCCTTCGTTGATGTGTGCTGATGAGGCAGCACTGATGGGCACTGATAGGCTGCATTGATAGGCTACACTGATGGACACTGATAGGTGGCACTGATGAGGTGGCATTGATGGGTGACACGGATGGGTGGTGCTGATGGGCAGCACTGAAGGGCATTGCTTGGTGGCACTGATAGGTGGCACTGATAGGTGGCACTGATGGACACTGGTAGGCACTGGTAGGTGACACTGATTGGCAGCACTGAAAGGTGGCACTGATGATGAGGCACTGATGGGCACTGGTTGGCAGCAGTGATGGGCATTGATTGGTGGCACTGGTAGGCATTGATGGGTAGTACTGGTGGGCACTGTTATGTGGCATTGGTGGGCACTGGTAGACGGCACTAATGTGCATCTGTAGGTGGCACTGGAGGGCACTGCAGAGCGATGTCCCTTTGTCTGCAGCCAGTGATTGGCTTTCTTTTCCCCTCACGCTATGAGCATGAGGCAAAAAGAAGCCAAATACCAATCTTTTGTTTACATCACGTGATCAGCTGTCATTGGTTGACAGCTGATCACGTGGTAAGGGGCCAGGATCAGCCCCTTACACTGATATGTAATCAGCCAACTCTGTTGACTCTGTGATCACAGGGAGTGCCGTGCGTGCAGCGCAGGCAAGTGTGACAGGGGACATTTACATAGATAATCAGGGCACCAATTATCAGTGCCACCTCATCAGTGCCCTTCAGTGTTGCCTATCAGTATCCATCAGTGTCACTTTTCAGTCCTGCCTATCAGTGCTCATCAGTGCTGTCTATCAGTGCATCCTCATCAGTGGGGTCTATCATTGCCTATCAGTGCTGCCTATCAGTATCTGTGAGTGCCACCTATCAGTGCTTTCAATGCCTCCTATTAGTGCCTGCAGATTAGTGCTGCATATCAGTGCAGCCTCACCAGTGCCTACTCATCAGCACCCATCAGTGTCACCTCATCAGTGCCGCCTCAACAATGCCCATCAGTGCAGCCTATCAGTGCTCAACAGTGAAGGAGAAAATTACTTATTTGCAAATATTTATAACAGCAATTAAGAAAAACATTTTTTTTTTCAAAGTTGTCAATTTTTTTTTATTTGTATAGCAAAAAATAAAAAAACCCAGTGGCGATTAAATACCACCAAAAGAAAGCTCTATCTGTCTCAAAATAATGATAGCAATTTCATATGGGTACAGTGTTGCATGACCGCGCAATTGTCACTCAAATTGTGACAGTGCTGAAAGCTGAAAATTGGCCTGGGCAGGAAGGGGGGTGAAAGTGCCCAGTACTGAAATGGTTATAGGAAGTTAGGTCCTACAGGAGGTACTTTTTAAAGATAAAAATACATACTTGAAAATACATCATTTATTTACATGTACTTTAAATAAAAAGGGTAATCATAGACTTGGTTTTAAAAAACAGAATTGATATTTTATTTTGTAACAATGTCTTGTACAATAGCTTGCACAATATTGCCTCTTAGAAGTAAACTGTGTTATAACACTGTTCACTAATCCCTGGAAACTTTTATGTTGTTTGATGTTCAGTCTGTATTTATTTTAAACTGTATTCAATGTGCAAATAGCATAATTGCTACTAAGACATGATTAAACATCCTGGTTAATACTCTAGCACAGTGTCTCCATTGTTTTAATACTGTAAGCTTATTTTTAAAGGTTTGATGCACATTCTACTTATTGATTATCCAGTGTCTTTTTACTGTTGAGTGACTTTAATTCTACTTTGTTTTGTTTTCAATTTGCAATATTTTACATTTGCAGATGTCAGATGCTCCACTGCCTGTGCAGATCTTTCATCTTATTGCGTAAAAATCAAAATTAAGTACACAATTTTCTGTAAGTTTATAGAGATGCAGATATACATGGGACACTCATTGAATGTACAGGACATGGGACATTCATTGAAAGCTAAATTATTTTGTTTACATCACCTCATCATTGGTTGACAGCTGATCACATGGTAAGAGGCCGGGATCAGCCCCTTACACTGATATGTGATCAGCCGAGTCTTATTGACTCGGTGATCACAGAGAGTTGCGCGCACACCGCGCAGGCAACTGTGACAGCGGACATTTACACAAATAATCAGGGCACTGATTATCAGTGCCACCCTATCAGTGCTGCCTATCAATGCCCTTCAGTGTTGCCTATCAGTGCCCATCAGTGTCACTTTTCAGTGCTGCCTATCAGTGCCCATCAGTGCTGTCTATCAGTGCATCATCATCAGTGCTGCCTATCATTGCCTATCAATGCTGCCTATCATTGCCGCAGATCAGTGTCTGTGAGTGCCACCTTTCAATGCCTGCCTATTAGTGCTGCATATCAGTGCAGCCTCACCAGTGTCTACTCATCAGTGCCCATCAGTGTCACCTCATCAGTTCCACCTCAACAATGCCCATCAGTGTAGCCTATCAGTGCCCATCAGTGAAGGAGAAAAATTACTTATTTGCAAAAACAGAAATGAAGAAAAACATTTTTTTTTTCAAAATTGTCAATATTTTTAATTTGTTTAGCAAAAAATAAAAAAAACCCAGTGGTGATTAAATACCTCCAAAAGAAAGCTCTACCTGTCGTAAAATAATGATAGCAATTTCATATGGGTACAATGTTGCATGACCGTGCAATTGTCACTCAAATTGTGACAGTGCTGAAAGCTGAAAATTGGCCTTGGCAGGAAGGGGGGCGAAAGTGCCCAGTACTGAATTGGTTATAGGAAGTTAGGTCCTACAGAAGGTACTTTTTAAAGATAAAAATACATACTTGAAAATACATTATTTTATTTAGTGTCACTTTAAATGTTAATCATGTAGGGCTTACATCTACTTTAAATAAAAAAGGTAATCATAGACTTGGTTTTAAAAAACAGAATTAATATTTTATCTTGCAACAATATCTTGTACGATACCTTGCACAATATTGCCTCTTAGAGGTAAGCTTTGTTATAACACTGTTCACTAATCCCTGGAATCTTTTATGTTGTTTGATGTTCAGTCTGTATTTATCTTAAACTGTATTCAATGTGCAAATAGCATAATTGCTACTAGGACATGATTAAACATACTGGATAATACTATAGCACAGTGTCTCCATTGTTTTAATACTGTAAGCTTATTTTTAAAGGTTTGATGCACATTCTACTTATTGATCATCCAGTGTCTTTTTACTGTTGAGTGACTTTAATTCCACTTTGTTTTCAATTTGTAATATTTTACATTTGCAGATGTCAGATGCTCCACTGCCTGTGCAGATCTTTCATCTTATTGCATACAAGTCAAAATTAAGTATACAGTTTTCTGTAAGTTTATAGAGATGCAGCTGTACATGGGACATTCATTGAATGTACAAGACATGGGATATTCTTTGAAAGCTAAATTCTTGGAAACCAGCTAATACTCAAATGAAGTACATTTTATATATACTGTGTATATATATTGTGACTGTTGGTGAAGCGAAATGGTGGACGGACGCTACCTGTCGCCTCGTATGCATTCATTGGGATTGGATTTGGGTCCGATTCCGATTTTACCGACCGATTAAACCGAGTCCGATTTTACCAACCACCATGGTAGGGCTGGTTCCGGTCCGGAGTTTGTGGTCAACTGGAGTCTACCAACAGGTGGCTTAAATAATCAGGAAGAGATCTCACTTGACCTGAAACTCAGAGGGGAAATCTCAGGGAGCTCTGTGTCTGTTTGGACTTAAAGACAAGGTTTGCATTTTGGCTTATGTTTTGTGGGTGTCGGGGGCCAGCCCCACACCATATAGTGAGGAAACTGCACTGTTTAGTTTAGCGCCAAATGGCAAGCACTTATTTTTATGTTTTGTTTGTTTTATAACCTGCAAACCTATTTTCTAAATAAACCTGGCAAGCCGTCAGATTTGAAAGAAAGTTGCCTGCACGCTGACTATTTTCCTCAGGAAAGATGATACCCACAAGCTAATCTCCCACTCTATATATATAAATATATATATATTAAATATAAATATACTTTATTTAGGGATGCTCTTTCTTCCATGCTTAGCCCAATCTCTTGTCCTGTGCTTGCGGTTGGGTTAAAAACTGCGTGCAAGAGGAGGCTACTAGAGGATGTAAGGACGTTGAGTGCCCTCCATGTTCCCTCCCTTCCATGCTTCTAGATTCCAGGTTCTGCGTTCCACCGAAGGCGCGGGCGGATGACATCACCACGCTTTCATGGATTGGTCGAGCGGTCGTGTCTGTGATTGGTGGGTTACGGCCGCATCTGATTGGCTGGTTCGGGGGAGGCAGCGGATTTAAACCAGGAAGTGGCTCAGTTTGTTATGGCTGTCAGTGTGCTCAGACGGAACGTTAGCCTGTAAGCAGCAGGGAGGGGGGAGGTGGAAGCAGTCTCTAAATGGTATTGTTGCCTGGCTCATGCTGTCTTGATGTTTTTATGCAGCGCCTACTGACAGTCTCCATAAACTTGCTGCTCAGGATTTTGTCTGGTCTGCCTGAGCCGGTGAGTACCTGTGCTGGGGGATCTGTGTATGTGTATATATATATATATATATATGTTATGTAGGTAGGTAGGCACACACATAGGTATTAGTTAGATAGGTCTTACTCTGTGGAATATCTCTTTAGCCCAGGATGAGCTTGCCAGTTCTGGATCAAGAGGCACTGAAGGCTGTGGAAAGGTAAGGGACTTCTGGAATCTCTGTCATGTGTGTTTTGTTAAGTACACCTCCTGACAGGTTGCTATCGTTCCCTTATTTCAGGGGGAGGGGTTCCTCACTCAGGAATTGTAAAAGAGTGATTTCTTATTCGAGCGATCATCGCTCTCCATCTCCCAGGACTCCTCACTCAAGAGCCATGTCAAAACGCCACCATGTCCGGTGCAGTCCTTCCTCTGTCTCTCCAGGATCACCTTTTAGGCAGCCTCCCAGCCAGGGACCTCCGCCCTTGGCCGAGGTCTGCTGGGCTTGTGGCACAGAATCATTACCGCCTAAGCGCCTATGTGAGTTGTGCTTTAGAGAAGCGCGTCAATCAAGCCAGTCGGTTACTGAGGATATTAAAGTATATATTAAGAATGCAGTGGAAGAAGGAGTTAAAGCCTTAATGCTGGTCCTTATGGTTCCTGTGAGGTCAGGCCGCAGGGCTAGAGAAGATGACTCCCCGGAAGTGGGTGCTATTAGTTCAGATTTGGATGCTGAGTCCGTGGGGGGCCAAGAGGCTGTGGATACGTATTCCTCTGACTTTGCTCTAGAGCCATCTTTTATAATATTGGGAGGAAGATTCTGCGGGTTCTCAGGAGCCAAAGAGATATTATCCGAATTTGAAAAGGGAGCTCCAGAAGTTTCCTTTCATATCAGACATTTAGGAACTGATGGAGGATGAGTGGTCCAAACCGGACAGGAAACCACCTTTGCAAAATAGAGTAACCAAATTATATCCATTCAAACAGTCGGAGTGGATTCTTGGGATACGCCTCCCAAGGTAGATGCATCCTTGCAATGCCTTGCGAGGCATATCACCTTGCCCCTGGAGGAGACAGTCTCATTTAAAGATGCTATGGAGCTGAAGGCTGACTCAGAGTTAAAAAAGGTATTTACTATGGCGGGTGCCGCCTGCAGGCCGGCGGTGGCACTAACCTTGATTGCCAGGGCCATAAAGGTCTGGTCGGCAAACGTAGAATCATCTCTGGATACCTGGGTAGAAGAGGACATTCTATCAGTCAGTCTGTGTCACGTACCTGGTGATGGAGTCTGATTGTGCAGAGGGCAACCTCTCTTACGACCCTGGTTCGGGAACCCCTGGTAGAGCAGACAGGAGATTCCGGAGCACAGGGGGGCACGAGGGCTGGTGCGGATGCCGGTGGTGTTGTGAGGATCCTCCAGGAGCTCGTGCAGACAGAAGAGTGGTGATGCTGGCCGGGTCTACTGGGCAAACGGACAAGGGAACGTGGCGTGGACGGTCGGACAATTGCTGGGCCGGTCGTAGTGGTGAGAAGACAGACGTGCTCGAGGACCTCCTAGGAGTGTTGTGGTGGCCGTAG
>BLSH010296165.1:39030-51306 GCA_018402905.1 Glandirana rugosa
TTTAGGGGGTCTACCCATGGTTCACCTATATGCCAGTGGATATATAAAAAATTTTTATATATGTTGAGAAAGCATTGTTATACTAATGCTTCTTCTTTGTTGTCCTGGGGAGTGATTATAGTGAAAGTATATCCACTTGGTACCCATCTGGGGGATTTTTATATACTTTTTATAGACTTTTATGGACATTCACAGCACCTGTTTGATAATATCTGAAATTTCAACAATTTCTTAATACTACATGGGACACTTTTGAATAATCTGGTTTATATATGTGACTTTACATCCACTTTATTGCTTTATTTATTGTACATCAATAACGTTTCTCACACACTTTTTAATACGGTTTAAAACACTTTTATTATTTTACAATTGTTGTTAATCTTTATTTTTTAAAACCCACCTTGGACTTGGGATCCACTTGACAGCACTTTTTAACCACTTTAAATTTGGATCAGATTCATGCACATATACTTTTTAAATTTTAAACCACAAGCACCTTATATTATAAACTTACAATACATATAACACTTCACTGTTTATTTAACAGACAGCGCCATATCCGTTTATTTCACTTTATGATCATTTCGCTTCCTTCTTAGGAAGTTTCCGGAAGGCTGCAGTCTAGTTCTTACCTTCAGTCCTTGCGCAGGGATTATTGTATTTATTTAGATCGGACACGTTTGACACTTTTTTGGGACCAATCACATTTATACAGCGATCAGAGCTTTAAATAGCCACTGATTACTGTATAAATGTCACTGGCAGGGAAGGTGTAAAACTGTAGGGGGTGATCAAAGGGTTAAGTGTGTTCCCTCACTGTGTTCTAACTGTGTGGAGGCTGGGCTGACAGGGGCATTACAGATCTAACTGTTCCTGATAATATAAATTGGTGCAGCGCTATTAATTCAATGTATCATGAGTCCATTATGTAGCAAAATCCAAGAAATGGTAAGTGTTCAAGGATGAAACAAGCAGAAAAAAGTCCCAATCCGTGTCAGAAAGGAAAATGAAAACACACTGGTGCCACTCAACACCCCTGCTGATATACTCTTACCAGAGAGCATGCGACCCCCTGATAAGAGTGGTCAAACACGCTTTATTTACGAGTCAGGTAGTCTCCCCTCCTGCTGCTGCAATCAGGTAGTCTCCCCTCCTGCCGCTGCATTCACTACAAACTTTTGTCCCAGCTGTGGAACCCGACCTCCAAGTCACTCAGATGGAAGGATCAATCCTGACATGTAGGAATAAAGGGCCCCAATAGTGTAATACCGGTTTCAATATTTAATAGTAAAAAAGAATAAAACTTACAAACAATTCGTCTTTGACAAAGCATATAAGAACATCCACCAGGAAGAAAAATGGCCGCGCTGCGGCCGCGCATGCGCAGATGCTGGACAACGATAACAGAGAAGTGGTCAACGTGCGGGCGTTCCTACCGGTTTCGTCATAGGTGACGTCATCAGGGATAGGCCCGCACGTTCTGACCACTCAATTTATACCTAACAACAGCCCGGGAGGGCCAATCAGCTCTCAACTATCATGTTCTGACGGATTCTAATCCTCTTTCTGTTCAATACTCAAACCAACCCAAAACATGGCCGATTCCTATGGTGGGGACACTATTAAAAGAGACTTCCGGAACGGGGTAGTGTTCAAAATAACGGGAAAACGAGATAGTACAAAGTCCCCGTTTAAAATAATTTAGCTAGCCCGCTTACTGTTTTTAAAAACGACTAGAAATTATGTGCATAGATTAAAGGTGTGCATAAAACACCGCAATACTACAACACCCGCAGAGATGTTCACCATCAACATAAAACCAAAGTCGTAACCATTTCTATGTGTACAAGGCAAAAATAGGAGCTGATTGGGAGTCCCCCAAACTATTGCGGTGTCTTCCAAACACATTTTTACACATGCTTATCATATTACTCCCACACTAATCAGTCTTTAAAAAGGCAAAATGTGAAATAATGTGTTTATCAACATTACTCACACTATAAAAATAAAAATAAATAGGAGCTAATAATTATATATGATACGTTCTAAAATGTTGCAGGGCACCCCCTGCTGGATGAAAACCGAATAATCCCAGCTCCCCCACTCAGAATTAACTTCTGAATAGTATCAAAATTACATCTTGGCAAATCTCCATTAAAATTTAAAATATATATGATAAATGTATAAAAAACCAAGAGGATAAATGATACCTAAAATTATCCCTATAATGTTTCACACTGAATTGCCATGAACCTCCTATCCTCCCTGCCATCCGATATTTTTGTGATTTTTTGTCCAGGCCCTGTCTGTAAGAAGACTTCCTGATAGTCAGGAGTTAACTGTTGTTTATATAGCAGTTCAGGTCCCATTCTACATTCAAACCAAATGGCATATAACACTTTAATCTATATATCCAGCTGGTTTCTGCTTGGGAAATACATCTTTTAGCATTAGCTCCCCTCCAATGTCCCGTGAATCTCTCCAGGGCTATAAATTTAGTACCTGTTAAACTTCTATCATGTTTTAAATCATAGTGCTTCGAAACGCTGTGTCCTGGGAACCCCTTTTTGATGTTGCAAATGTGCTCACCCAATCTGGTGGCTAGGCTCCGGGTAGTTCTTCCTACGTAATCCAACCCACATGGGCACTTGATGAGGTACACAACGTTTCGAGTACTACACGTAATGCAGGAGGTAATTTCATATTCCTTCCCTGTAACTGAGGAACTAAAAGATGTCACCTTCCTTCCTGTCAGGGAATTTAACTCACACGCCTTACATCTATGACAGAAATAATAGCCTTTTAAATCCCCAAAAAATACTGGTCTGATAGGTGGATCAGGGACATTGAGAGCAATTTTATTTCTTAAACTTCCAGCTCCCCTAAAGATTACCCCTGGTTTGTCAGGTAATGTTGGTCCAAGGATGCGATCTCCTTTGAGGATTGGCCAATGCTTCTTAATGATTCCCTTAATCATATAGTGTTGTTCTGTATATGTTGTAAAAAACGAGGAAGACCAATCCTGACTCGGATTCAAATTGGGAGGCTTGTCTTTAATCAAATCCTCTCTGTTACGTAATTCAACCTCTCTGATGGTTTTTTCCAGGGTTACTTCCGTATAACCTTTTTCTAGAAATCTTTTCTTTAGGATTTCAGCTTCCCTTCGGAAATCTTCCACCCTTGAACAGTTGCGTCTTAGGCGGAGAAATTGTCCTTTAGGGACTGCTGAGATCCAAGCTGCATGGTGGCAGGAATCTGTAGGAATGTAACTGTTCCTGTCCGTTTTCTTAAAAAACGTAGAGGTAATCAAGGTGTCCCCTGAGGCTTTAATAGTCAAATCCAAAAAATGAATCTCCGAGGGATGGACTTCAGATGTTAAAATTATGCCCTTCTGGTTGTTGTTCAAAACCTCCAGGAATGTTCTAGCCGATTGTTCATCTCCATCCCAGATGAAGAAAATATCGTCTATGAACCTCTTCCAGACTATTAGTTCTGGTCTTACTGTCCCAAGGACCTCCTCCTCTTCCCATCTTGCCATGAAGAGGTTTGCCATACTGGGGGCAAATTTGGCCCCCATGGCAACCCCCTTCCTCTGCAGGTAGAAAGAGCCCTGACACCAAAAATAATTGTGTGCCATTGCATACTCCAATAGGTCCAAAATAAACTGTTTCTGTAAGCAAGGGATGGACATATCCCTTCCGAGGTAGTGTCTAACCGCTTCCAAACCCAGGGCGTGCGAGATCGAGGTGTATAGCGCCGAGACATCTGCTGTAACCAGCAGGTATCCGGGCTTCCACCTCACACCCCCTAGTAAATTAATCAGTTGTTTTGAATCTCTGAGATACGAGGGTGTGCCCATCACCAGTGGCTGTAGGAAAAAGTCTATATATTGTCCCACTCTTGAGGTGATAGAGTTAATGCCACTGATGATGGGCCTCCCCAGAGGATTTTCCAGGCTCTTGTGTATCTTGGGGATACAATATAAGACCGGAAGTCTTGGTGCTAATGGAATTAAAAAGTTGGCCTCCTTTTTATTTAGGATATCCAAACTAAGTCCTTCCTTGATCAGATATTTAGTTCCAGTTTATACTTTGCAACTGGATCCCCATTTAGTTTGCCATAAGTTTCCTGATCATTGAGTATGTTAAAGATCTCTTGGTTATAAGCAGCCTTATCAAGGACTACTATTGCACCCCCTTTATCAGCTGACCTTATGACTAGGTCTTTCCTTTGGCAGAGTTTGTCCAACCCATCTTTGAGATTCTTCTCCATTGTTACTTTCCGGTATTTTAAAGCATCCAAATCTTTAAGGACTAAGTCCCTGAATACTACCAGATTGTGGGAGGTGTTATTAGGGGGATTGAATAAAGAAGCATTACTTAATTTCGAGTGTCTGACTTCTGAAGTTACTGTTACTCTTTCTTTTATTGGGTTACTCATAATGTATCTTTTAACATTGAGTTTTCTGACGTACTTCTGCACGTCTATGAAAGTTTGAAACTTATCCAGATTTCGGGGTGGTGCATATTTTAAGCCTTTTCCCAGAATCTGGAGTTCTTCTTTAGATAAATCTTTCCCACTTAAATTAATAATGCCTTCTATATTTACATCCTTCTTCTTTTTGGTGTGTACACGCCTCCCCCCTCTGGTCCCTCTCGAGTGTCTATATTTCGTTTGTATCCTGTCCTTGGGGCCCCCTGAAAATCCCTCTGTTCCCTAACTGAACTATCATTAGGGTAATGTTGGTCTGGACTCCGCCAAGGTGCTCCATCCGTCCAGTCCCTTAAGGGTGCAAAGCGATTTGGCCCCCCCCATATGAACTATTGTTGGGGTGTCTAGGACTATTCCAGGCCATTCTATACTAATAACCCCCATTGTCCCGTACTGTGGGGTAGTGTTGAACCCGAGGCTGTGGTCCATTTACTGGACCCCCATTCCTTGTTTTCCCATTTTTTGCCTGAAGGTTGATCTGCCCTCTATTTCCTCTTGATGGGGAAGCTTGATACACACCTCTACTAACATCCCATCCCTTTACCGGATGGGTTAGGATGTTTGCAGAAGGAGGTGGATCTTTGTTATTTCCAGTAGTATTCCCACTTTCCATTTGCCATTTAAAGACCCCTTTTCCTTTATAATCTCCTACATCTCTTAAATATTTTTCCTCTTTTTCGCTTTTTGCTCTAATTCCTCTTTTTCTAGAGTGATTCTTAGTGCTTCAGATTTTTTGACATAATCTGGGTCGTTTTTTAATTGGCATAAGCAGAGATTTAATGTTGTTAATCTCCTGATCTAGTTTAAGTAGTTTCACTCTTTTTCTATCAATCATAAATGATAATAGTTTAAGTCCCATACTATTAAAGAATTCAAACCAGCTGTCCAGATCCTCATCTCCTTGCTGTGGGGTTACCTCCCACCGCAAACTACGAGGAACCATTTGATCTTTGACATACTGTTCCAAGAATGCTATATCCCATCGTGTATGGGTCTCGCTGATCATTAAGTTCTTTAGTCTGAGAAAATTTCCATTTAAATCATCACTTATTTTTACAGTGTCATCAAAAACCCCCTCAGTGGCTAATTTATATTGAGCTCTAAATTCAAAAATATCCATGATGGGTTGTTATGCTGCGGATAATAAGATGTATTAAAAGCGTAATAAATAAAATTGTAAAAAATCCGCGCAAATTTATGTTACTGCTCCGTGACAAATTTAAACCAATGATTGACATAAAAAATCAGCAGCTGTGCACAAGGTCATACATCACTAGAAACCCCAAAACGTAATAATATAAATTGGTGCAGCGCTATTAATTCAATGTATCATGAGTCCATTATGTAGCAAAATCAACTCAACACCCCTGCTGATATACTCTTACCAGAGACCACTCTTATCAGGGGGTCGCATGCTCTCTGGTAAGAGTATATCAGCAGGGGTGTCGAGTGGCACCAGTGTGTTTTCATTTTCCTTTCTGACACGGATTGGGACTTTTTTCTGCTTGTTTCATCCTTGAACACCTACCATTTCTTGGATTTTGCTACATAATGGACTCATGATACATTGAATTAATAGCGCTGCACCAATTTATATTATTACGTTTTGGGGTTTCTAGTGATGTATGACCTTGTGCACAGCTGCTGATTTTTTATGTCAATCATTGGTTTAATTTTGTCACGGAGCAGTAACATAAATTTGCGCGGATTTTTTACAATTTTATTTATTAAACTGTTCCTGATAACTGGGAACAGTAGATCAGTGACATGTCCCCTGACAGAATGGGGATTCGCCGTGTTTACATCCTCATTCTGTCTCGGTAACAGGCGATCACGGGTTGCCGGCAGACATCGAGTCCGCCCGACTCGCGGGCACGCTCTCGCAGTGGGCGCAAACACGCCCCGCTGGTGGTGTGCTCCCGCCTGTGTGAGCCACCATACAACTATGGCGATTCACGCATGAGAGCCGACATGCCGCCATATAATGACGGCGGCTGGTCGGTAAGCGGATACTCCACAATTACATGAACATATGCACGGGTATGAAAATCCATGGCAGTACAAAAGATGTGTTCTGGGATTTATGCCCATGTGCGTGTGTGAGTTTAGCAAAGCATGGCGTATACACACGTACAGCCATTTATTACTATGGGTTACTATATGCTGCAGAAATATGCCTGCAATTTACATTGGATGCCCAAAGGCATCCATGTGAATGAGACTTAAAAGTCTGCCTGTTACTTTCCTTAGTATAGACAAATTATACTTTGACATTAAAGCTGAACTTTGTGTGATGGTAGTTTTTGCTGCATAATATTCACAGTTCCCGTACTGATTTTACATTTGGCCTGGAATTACTAATTAAGCCCTGACTTACTCTACAATTGGCCTGGGCCTATTTAATGTGATAGCTTTAAGTAAAGTGTAATAGTGTTTAATAGCTCCAACGTTGATGTGCGATGCTAATTATGTAGTACAATAATCAGTTCCTTCAAAGTAATAAACCAACATGCATTAACAAGTGATATATGCTAGTAAACAAATACTTTAAAACCCTTGGTTATAGCTCTATCCAAGTTACTACAATTCATCTTTCCATGACAGAAATTACTGAATGGGGAGAAGTTCAGGTATCCATAGAACTAAAAGGGAAAAATACTTTTGTGCTACTATGTATAATAAATTTAGATATAAAATAATGTGTTTGCAAGGAGGTTGCTGCTCAACACCAACTACAGTGAACCAATTTTTTTTTTAAATGTGGAGCGCTACCTTAACTATTAAGTAAGTTGAGGTAGCGCTCCACATTTAAAAAAAAAAATATCCATAGAACTAGTTGGATTGTGAATATCTAATGCACCTGCAATCAATATTGCAGAAATAAAAAATAGTTGCATGTCATTATTTTGGTATGTGTTGGCATCTGTAGAGGAGAATGTAGGGAGACGGACATGTATGGTGGACATGGTCTCCTGCAACGAAAGTGTGATCATAAGATCTCACACAGTCATCTTTTTATCTACGTGTATAAGTTTTAAGGAATGGCTCTACTTTTTTAATTAGCAAAATTTAAAAAAATAATATAGTACAGTGGAGAAAATAATTATTTGGGGGGATTGTCTTATAAGCTCGGCTAGGGGCTTGATAGATAAATTAAAGATCAGGGGGGAAAGGGGGCACCCCTGATGGGTGCCATTAGTAATTGAGAATGGGCGGGAAAGCATTTCTCCCACATATACCTTAGCCGAGGGTGTGGAGTAGAGTGCCATTATAGCAGACAAGATCCTATCTTTAAATCCAAATTTCAACAGCACTTCTTTCATATAGCCCCAATGCACTCTGTCGAACGCCTTCTCTGCGTCTAAGGTCAGAAGCAGAGAAGGCGTTCCAGTATTCTCCTGGTGGCATCTGACGCTTGTCTCCCCTTTATTAACCCTGTTTGATCTCTGTCGATTAGTTGTGGTAATAGATTGGTTATTCGTTGGGTGATTATTTAGCATATAATTTAAGATCTACATTTAACAGGGAAATGGGTCTAAAATTTTGTGGAGAATCTGGGGTTTTACCTGGCTTGGGGATTGTTACAATCACTGCTGATAGCATTTCAGGGGAAAATGTGGAGGTGGAGGCAGCGTAGTTGAAGACATCACAAAGATGTGGGTTAAGTATTTGTTGGAATTTTTTATAGTAATCACTAGGCAGGCCATCAGGACCTGGAACTTTGTTGGGGGGCAGGAAAATAATCACTCGTGTGACTTTTTGTGAGGAGAAAGGGGAACTGAGGGTGTTCACTTGTTCTGGGCTGATTGGTGGGAGTTTGATTCAGGAGAGGAAGTGGGCGATATCTTTCTGAGTTGGTTGGGGTGTCTCTTTATCATCTTTGATGTTGTATAGGGAGCTATAGTATGCACTAAATACGTTTGCAATTTCTTGGGGGTTGATTATTTTTTGTTTGGTAGAGGGGTGGATTAGGTATATAATTTTTGGTTCTCTGTCCTTTGATAATGTTGGCCATACATTTTCCTGCCTTGCTAGAGGTCGCATACAAATTGGCTTTTAATTTGCGGTAGGCTTTTTCATGTATTTCTAGGAGGATATGTCTCAATTCCTGACGTTTGTTCAGGAGTTGAGCATTAAGGTCGTGAGAGGGATGAGATTTGTTTTGTTTTGGAGGAAGCACTGTGAGGGTGGTGCCCAGAGAGCTGTGGGTTTCACGGTTCTGTATTAGTGAGAGCTTCATCTGAATCTATTCCTGGTTCTGTTTCCGGAGTTTGAAGAACTCCATTGCGGGGGTGTACGTTTGGGTTTAGGCCCAGAGTCTTGGAGTTTTGATGGCTCCGGGATTATTCCCCAGGTTTTCAGCAGGGATATGCCTTTCTCTAGTGAAGAGATTACATGGGATTCTCCGTTGTGTTCGATGCTCAACATGGATGGGTATTTCCATTTATAGTGGATATTGTTGTTTCGGAGGGATTTGGCGATCGTGTTAAGTTGCCTGCGTTGATCTAGAGTGTATTTAGATAAGTCAGCGAATATTTGGATGCTTCCATATGGGTCAGGGAGTTTCCCAATCATGCAAGCTTTTTGAAGGACTTGCTCTTTTGTGGGGTAGAAGTGGACTCGCAGTAGGACATCTCTCGGTACCTCAGCTGACAGGAAGGATGGTTTCGGAAGTCTGTGTATTCGATCTATGGTTAGTTGGATCGGGGTAAGTCCCGGTATCAGGGATATGAATAAGTCCTCTGCGTATTTGGACAGGTCTTGTTGGGCAATATTTTCGGGGACCCCCCTTAATTTGATATTATTTCTTCTCGAGCGGTCCTCGAGATCCACTAATTTGGCCCTTATCCACTTCCTGTCCTCTTCTCCTTTGTCATGCTGGTCTATGATGTCATGGACTGTAGTCGCTATGTCAGTGATAGCCTGCTCTACTTGCTTGACTCTTTCTCCCAGTGAGGATATTTCCTTAGTGAAGTTATGTGCTATAGCATGGAATTCTATGTGGAGGGATTTGTGTAGTGTTAGAAGCATTTCCTTCATTTTGGTATCAAGTACAGGCTGGTTTGCAGTGGGGAAGCTTGCTATAGGGGATGTGTGTGTCTCATGCTGCTCGGACAGTGGCATGGGATCACTCACCCCTTGTGCCGGATCATCTCTGTCCAGCCGCATTCTAGCCTTTGCAGGACTGGAGCAGGGAGGGCTGGGAGGGAGAGGGACGTCTTGGGGAAACGATGCCTCTGTGTCTCCATCTTTATCCGGCAGCTCCGAGTAGTGGTTGGATCGTGCGGTGTGTCCCTGCCAGCTGGCGCCATCTTGGCGGCTCTCAGGCCAGAGGAAATAGGCCGTTAGTTTTCTGGGTTTGCAATTGCCCTGTCTCTTTCTAGACATGTCGCTCTTCTCCCTGGGCTCCCCGGAGTCGAAAGCACTCAGTGTGAGGAGTTTACGAACAGCCGTGGCGCTGGGATTCGTCGCTCTTCTGTCTCTGGGACCGGGAGCTCCTAGCTCATGCTGCCATCAGCCTCGCGCGCCAGCCACGCCCCCCCGAAAATAATTATTTGAACCCCTGCAGGTTTTGTAAGTTTGCCCACTTACAAAGAAATGATGGGTGTATAATTTTTATCATAGGTGTATTTTAGATGATAGAGACAGAATATCAACAAAAAATCCAGAAAAAACACGATACAAGTTTTATAAATTGAGTTGCAGATTAGTGAGTAAAATAAGTATTTGATCCCCTACCAACCAACAATAATTCTGTCTCCCACAGACTGACTACAGTATGTGCTCATGTGGTACACAGATTTGTCCTGTCAATTTAAGAAGGCGCTCCTAATGACAACTTATTATGTGTATAAAAGACACCTGTCCACAGAATCTTTCTTCCATTCAAACCTCACCATCATGGGAAAGGCCAAAGAGCTGTCAAAGGATGTCAGGGACAAGATTGTAGACCTGCTCAAGGCTGGAATGGGCTACAAGACCATCAGCAAGAAGCTTGGTGAGAAGGAGACAACTGTTGGAGCGATTATTCGCAAATGGAAGAAATACAAAATAACCATCACTCACCCTTGGTCTGAAGCTCCATGCAAGATTTCGTCTCATTGGGGAAAGGATGATCATGAGAAAAATGAGGGATCAGCACAGAACTACACGGAAGAGCTGGTGAATGATCTCAAGGCAGTTGGGACCACAGTCACCAAACAAACCATTGATAACACAATACACTGCCATAGATTGAAATCCTGCAGTGCCTGCAAGGTCCCCCTCCTCAAGAAGGCACATGTACAGACCTGCCTGAAGTTTGCCTATGAAAATCTAAATGATTCAGAAAAGAATTGGGAGAAAGTGCTGTGGTCAGATGAGACCAAAATTAAGCTCTTTGGTAGTAACTCGACTCGCCATGTTTGGAGGAAAAAAAATGCTGACTATGACCCTAAGAACACCATCCCTACAGTCAAGCACGGAGGTGGAAACATTATGCTTTGGGGCTGTTTCTCTGCTAAAGGTACAAGCATACTTTGCCGCATTGAGGGGCCAGTGAACGGGGTCATGTATTGTAAAATCTTGGATGAAAAGATTCCCTCAGCCAAAACACTGAAGATGGGTTTTGGATGGGTCTTCCAGCATGACAATGACCCAAAACACACGGCCAAGGCAACAGAGGAGTGGCTCAAGAAGAAGCACATTGATGTCATGGAGTGGCCTAGCAAGTCTCCAGACCTTAATCCTATAGAACATTTATGGAGGGGGCTGAAACTTTGAGTTGCCAAGCGACAACCTGAAAGTGTTACTAAACCCACAACAATAAAATAAGTCTGTATATGCAGTAAAGCATGCTGGTTATACTCCCTGTGGAAGCTAAGGGGTTAATCCTCTACATTGTGTATAAAGGCTGCTTGATCCTGTCTCTCTGATCCTCCTCTTCTTCCACTGTCTCCAAAAAATAACCTGATGTTTACAGAGCCAGGGGACGGGCTGCACATGCTCAGTTTGGTGTGTATTGCTAGAGAGTTTTTTTTTTCTTGGGCGGGTGCATATACTCAGTACAGGACCAATCAGCACTGTCCAGACAGAGGATCAAGGGAGAATGAGAACTCCTCTTACAAGCTTTACTAGGAACTGATAGAAGTTACAAGGCTGCTATATACTGCTGATGAGAAAAGGTATTTATTAGTTTATATTTACTAAAATAATTGCATTTCCATGTTCTGTGTACTGTGGGAGACCAAATATAGTGAATGCAAGGTAATGGGTTTAGTAACACTTTAAGGATTTAGAGAAGATCTGTAATGAAGAATGTACCAAAATCCCTCCTGAGATGTGTGTAAACCTGGTCACCAACTACAAGAAACATCTGACCTCTGTGCTTGCCAACAAAGGTTTCTCCAACAAGTACTAAGTCATGTTTTGCTTGGGGACTAAATACTTATTTTACTCACTGAACTGCAACTTAATTTATAACATTTGTATCATGTGTTTTTTTCTGGATTTTTGGTTGATAATCTGTCTCTATCATTTAAAATACACCTATGATTAAAAAGTATAGACCCTTCATTTCTTTGTAAGTGGGCAAACTGACAAAATTTGCAGGGGATCAAATAATTATTTTCCTCGCTGTATATACAATTGCTACACAAACCATATGGTAAATTAATTTTTAAAAAAAATTACATTTCCTGTTCAATCAAGCAACAGTTTAAAGATCATATAGACCAACGGTCGACAACCTTTTCGGCACCAGGGACCGCTTTTTCCAGGGAGCGGTGGGGGGGGGGGGGGGGG
>BLSH010296165.1:75255-107894 GCA_018402905.1 Glandirana rugosa
GTGGCAGAAAAATACCGCCGTCAGCCCCTCGGGACGCGCTTAGCGGCATTTATTCGCCGCTAGGCGTTAGTCGGTGGTCCCCCGTGCGCGCGCGTGGGCGGCGTGAGGACCCCTCACACGGGCGCCGAGCCCGCCTGGGCTACAGGCGTCCGCTCGGCGCTACTCGCCGATGTCCCTTTCTTGCCCCTTGGCGGCTACATTTGTGCCGCCAAGGGGCGAGACAATCATCCCCGTACTCTCTAGATGACTAGGGACAGTGACCCTAGTCAATCTAGAGAGTACGGGTACAATCGGGTTGGGGGGGTGTCATTCTTGTGTCCCTTGTACATCGGCGGTTCCCCGTTCTTTCCCTGTAGCCGCTCATCGCGGCTCGCCTGCGGACATCGGGTCCGCCCGAGCCGCGGGCACACTCCCCAGGAGTGCGGCGGGTGCGCGCGCGTGCCCCCTGGTGGCTGATTGCGGATCGCCGCTTATTTACGGCGATTCGCGCAGGGCTCCCCGACTGCCGCCATAAAAAGACGGTGCGCGGTGGGGAACCGGTTAATCACAGGTAAAACCTGGAGATATATAATAATGCAAGATGGATAAGTAATTGGCGTTCACCTTCACCTCAATAGTGTGTGCACATATATAAACAGATAAGTCATTGAATAATCACTAATTTAGAAAAAAGGTGCTAATTACACCATGATATAGCTCAAAAAAGTGCATAAAGAGTAAATCACAAAGTGCCAATGTGCATAAATGATGAACAAATGGACAATAGCATATAACTAAGGACAATAATCAAATCTTCAAAAATACTATAACATTAATTGATGTGCAATTAATAAATATGTTACAAAAATAGCCATAACGGAAAAGTGCCAATGTGCATAAATAATGTGCAAATGAACAATACTAAATAAGTTGAAGTAGTGGACAGTTCATAAAAATAAACAGTTCACCAAATATGTTGCATCAATAGCAACAAAGAAGTGTCCAACGATCATGCTCATAAAGGGCCAAACAGTGAATGGATAATCCTATTCTCTTTAATGGACGTGCTCCACCACCAGGAAGTGTGACAGGGGTTCACACTTACCAGAAAAAGCCAATTTATCAACAATAGTGTAAGGAATCTGGAGGCTGAAGAGATCACCACACATCTGACCAGAGAAGATATGACAATTCCAGCAGGCATATGTTCCTGTGCTGATGTGCCAGCACTAACAGATCGTGTGCGTGAATGGGACAGGCACGTCTATGCATTAAGATAAAAAGCCTTCTATGTGCAGCAGCCTCCTCAGCCCCTCTAATACTTACCTGAGCCCCATCCAGATCCAGTGATGTTGCACAAGAGACTCAGCTATCCGGGACTCTCCCTCCTCATTGGCTGAGACACACAGTGGGCACCATTGGCTCCTGCTGCTGTCAAAGTCAGTTAGCCAATGAGGAGAGAGAGTGGATCCGTGTCTGAATAAACATAGGGAGCTGCGGCTCGGGTGCCCCCATAGCAAGCTGCTTGCTGTGGGGATACTCAACAGGAGAGGGGCCAGGAGCACAGAAGAGGGACCCGAGAAGAGGAGGATCTGGGCTGCTCTGTGCAAAACCAACTGCACCAAGCATGTAAGAATTACATGTTTGTTATTTTTAACAAAAACAAGACTTTAGTATCATTCAGGCTTCTTATCACATGTTTTCCAGTAACTCCTTAGTTTCTTTGTAGTAAAAAGCCCATTTACAGAACTCAAAATGTTGTAGAATGTTGTACAGAACCAAAACTGAAGGCAGAAAATGGCCACTTGCTGTGCTGTCTCTTTAGCTAGCCCATGGTGCTCTGGATGTCCTTTGCATGTATTAAATGTTTATTTGCAAGAAAAATGTTACAATATTTCAAAACAAATAGGCAATAACAAAAATAAATGTGATTAAAGCCTAGTACACCACAGGCTGAATGTCGGGTTCAGTTGAAACATTCGGCCCCTATGTATGGCAGCCAGTCCGACAGAAGCCGGCAATTCGGCCGTCTTCTGTCGAAGGCTCATGACCGCAAAAGGTCTGCTGACCAGCTCCCAATCAGCGCTCTCAACCAATGGGCCGTCTCCCTGACAGAACACAATAGAACAGCAGGGGAAATTGCTGAACTAACATTGGATTGTTAGTACAGCGGCTCCAACCTGAACTGTCAGGTTTTTTTCGCTCAACATGTTGGGGTAAACGAAAAAAAACTAGTGGTGTGTACTAGGCTTAAGGAATTGTTCAGACATGTAGCTGGGAGAGGGGAACAGTAAAATAAGGCAGTTGAGCCTCAGTTTTACCATCCCCTGACTGCCCATCTAAAGACAGACACGTAGTTGCTCAGGGCTGTTCACATAATTCCCAGAACAAAATCGAGTCAGGCTGAGCACTGCTCAGCCATTCATAGGAATTCATAAGAATACAAACCTTCCTTTGATTGGCTGAGGTGGAGATTGTGACATCATCCCCATGGGTTAAAAACAAACAAAAAAGGTGCCTCTAAGTGCAGCAGTACAAGACTTTAATAGCCCAAAGGGGGTAAAAACACTTACTGGATAAGAGATGAAACAGGGCTCATCATGATAAATATATGGGGTGGTAGTCCGATGTCAGGGTGGTCCCAGTTTGGTGGTCCTGTAGGTAGTCTGGTGTGCAGCAGGGGGTCCCAACCGGCCAGCAGAGGGAAGCCACAGTGGAAGGAGGGAAAGGAGGCACCAGGAGAATCATCCGCGCTGCTGGGATCAGCATGGAACACAGGACCCGGAAATTACATCAGTGGAAGGAGACCAAAACCAGCATGGAATGCACGGAAGTGAAGGGACATGTTTCGGAACGTCTAATTAGTTTCTTCTTCATATGAAAAAGGAACCAATTAGATGTTCCAATACGCATCCTGCCCCTTTTACGTCATTTCTGTGCATATCACGCTGATCCCGGCAGCGCGAATGATTCTCTTGGCGCCTCCTTGGTCCATCCTGCCTGCACTAGTACTGAAAATGTTCTGTTCACCAAGAATAGGATGGTTAGGGAAAAGAGTCACCCTTCTCTCTGGCATTAAGAGAGGACCCCCTGTTTTGCTTTGTATCTTTTAGGTCACTTTGAAAAAAAAAAAAAAAACAAGGAAGCATAAACATCTGTAGTATATTATTGTTGTAGTGCCACCCGCATAGGGTCCTCTGGAAGATGACTATCCCCAGAGGTTGCTCTGACCCTGCAAGCCTCCCGACACTTCTGACAACCTGGGTTCTGGCACTATTTGAAGTGTAAGTTCACCTTTACAGAAAATCTGTAAGGTGAACTTAGACTGGACCCCTTCCTCACCCCCCCCCCCCAGGCCGGCTGTACCTGAGTCCCGCGATCACCAGCTGTGAGACATCAGGTCACCCCTTTACCAGTCCAGGGATTTGAAGGAAAGGCAGGCCCTGATTGGCTAGCACTGCCCATGCGACGGTGCCAGCCAATTAGAATGCCTCCTATATGTATCTGTACAAGGTACATTTAGGAGATCAAGCCATGGGGATTTCAGATCTTCTGACCGGTGAAGCAGTGATCTGATGTCTCACAGCGGGGGATCGTGGGAATCAAGTACAGTGGGACCAGGGGGATGGGGTCCAGTGTAAGCTCACCTTACAGATTTTCTGTAAAGGTGGGCTTACCCTTTAAGGAGAGAATGCGATGTTAAATATACCAAAGAAATATCAGAGATTGCAAAAGTATATTTTACTGGATATTCTTGAGTTAAAAGAAAGTGTAAAATGTGGGTATTCCCCAAATTACAACTTTAGCATCAAACAGAATTACAGAGATGTACAGGGTGGGCCATTTATATGGATACACCTTAATAAAATGGGAATGGTTGGTGATATTAACTTCCTGTTTGTGGCACATTAGTATATGTGAGGGGGGAAACTTTTCAAGATGGGTGGTGACCATGGCGGCCATTTTGAAGTTAGCCATTTTGAATCCAACTTTTGTTTTTTCAATAGGAAGAGGGTCATGTGACACATCAAACTTATTGGGAATTTCACAAGAAAAACAATGGTGTGCTTGGTTTTAACGTAACTTTATTCCTTCATTAGTTATTTACAAGTTTCTCTTTGTTTACAACCATTGACATGTCGCCGAGGTTAACACATGCGGAGCGGATAGAAATTGTGTTGCTGTCTGGTGAACGCAGTAACCGGGTCATTGCAGCAGATTTCAATGCAAGACAGCCTACAAGACCACCCATCTCCCATGCTACAGTTAGCAAACTGCTTGCTAAGTTTCGTAAAACTGGTTCAGTGTTGGATTTGCCAAAATGTGGACGCATGAAATCTGTCACTAATGAAGAAACATCAGTGGCTGTCCTAGCTTCATTCAGCAAGAGCCCACAGCGTAGCACTCGCCGCATGTCACTGGAGAGTGGCATTAGTCGAACATCCCTTCGGCGGATATTAGGTACTCACAAATGGCACCCTTACAAACTCCAGCTACTGCAGCATCTCAACGAGGATGACCCAGATCGGCGCACTGAATTTGCAGAATGGGCAAAACAAAAATTGGAACAGGACCCTCAGTTTACGCACAAGATTTTGTTCAGTGATGAGGCAAACTTTTATGTGAATGGTGAAGTTAACAAACAAAACCACCGCTATTGTTCTGACACTAACCCACATTGGATAGATCCCCCCAAGACTGTTGGAACCAAAACATTGATGGTATGGTGTGGTATATGGGGTACAAAGATAGTTGGGCCATTCTTCATCAATGGAAACCTCAAGGCCACTGGATATGCGAAATTGCTACATGATGATGTGTTTCCCTCTTTATGCACTGAAGCTGGCACATTCCCTGAGTTTTTCCAGCAAGATGGTGCACCACCACATTATGGGTGTCAGGTCCGAGCATTCCTAGATGAACAGTTTCCTGGAAAGTGAATTGGTCGTCGTGGGCCAGTTGAATGGCCCCCAAGGTCTCCCGATCTGACCCCCTTAGACTTTTATCTTTGGGGTCATCTGAAGGCAATTGTCTATGCTGTGAAGATACGAGATGTGCAGCACCTGAAACTACGGATACTGGAAGCCTGTGCTAGCATTTCTCCTGCGGTGTTGCTATCAGTGTGTGAAGAATGGGAGAAGAGGGTTGCATTGACAATCCAACACAATGGGCAGCACATTGAACACATTTTATAAGTGGTCAGAAACTTGTAAATAACTCATGAAAGAATAAAGTTATGTTAAAACCAAGCACACCATTGTTTTTCTTGTGAAATTCCCAATAAGTTTGATGTGTCACATGACCCTCTTCCTATTGAAAAAACAAAAGTTGGATTCAAAATGGCCAACTTCAAAATGGCCGCCATGGTCACCACCCATCTTGAAAAGTTTCCCCCTCACATATACTAACGTGCCACAAATAGAAAGTTAATATCACCAACCATTCACATTTTATTAAGGTGTATCCATATAAATGGCCCACCCTGTACAATGAAATGGCAATAACAGTGAACCTTATAGTAGAAACAAACAGATCTTTTTTTACTTTGTGATACTAAAGTCTTGTTTTTTTTTAGTTAAAAGTAACAAACATGTTATACTTACCTGCTCTGTGCAGTGGTTTTGCACAGAGCAGCCCAGATCCTGCTCTTCTCGGGTCCCTCCCAGTGCTCTTGGCCCCTCCCTCTTGTTGAGTATTCCCACAGCAAGCAGCTTGCTATGGGGGCACAGACACAGAGCCGCAGCACGGTCCCGTCCCGCCCCCTTCCTCTTGGCTGACTGACTTTAATTGACAGCAGCGGGAGCCAATGGTGCCATGCTGCTGTCTCAGCCAATGAGGAAGGGAGTCCCAGGCAGCCTAGACACTCCTACAACATCGCTAGATATAGATGGGGCTCAGGTAAGTATTAGAAGAGCTGAGGGGGGCTGCTGCACACTGAAGGTTTTATATCTTAATGCATACAATGCATTAAGATTTAAAAAAAACCTTATACCTTTACAACCACTTTAAGGGAAAACCTTTGGCCCTAGGTACAATAGAAAAAAATGGCAGTCAGCTCCCTCTAAGCCCTGATGCCACAGGCAGAAAGAAACAACAAAACACAAAATGTAAAACTGTAGACTGATTCCTTTGTGTGTGTGTGTGTGTGTGGGGGTTTAGTGGGTCCTTGAAGTGAGGGTGTCTGAAATCTTCAGTTAGCTATGAAGGGGACCAAAGATGTTGCTGTGCAATGGCGACTGGCAAAGGTAAATAGGATAAGCAAGGTGTCCCATCGGAAAGCATTTACTGTAGAAAGGACAGGGTAAAGGTGTCTGCATGCAGTGTCTCAGAATGTAATACCAAGGTTTGGCTTCTGCCCAATCACCAATCCTGGAGATACCAAGGCTCGTGGAGATAGGGTTTCCTAAAATAGACTCTTAAAGGATCCTCAGTTAGTTGAAGATGCCCGACTGGTCACCTGACGTCCCAGGGATTCAGTGGCATCTGGGTGGGTGTAGGTGAGAGTGGCCCCAGATAGCCACTCTGACGATGAGAATCCCATAGCTGAGGATCTGCCTCCAGTGATAAGGCTCATTCACAGAAGAACCTCTGTGCTGTCCAGGCTGTGGCGCTTGCTCACCCCGACCAGGGCAGCCTAGCCTCTATCTCCTGTAACTGCAGGTCTTGTGTCCCAAGAGAGCAAGGCCCTCTCTGGATAGTTCTATGTATCTGCTCACCCAGAATTCTTTCTCTTGAGTCAGTGATAACTTGTAGTTTGCAGCAGCTTTAGGACCATTGAAAATCCAGGTTTCCGTAGCACATGTCCCACGATCCCCTGCTTTCAGTAGTGGTTTCTATCTCTCTGCAATAAGGAAATGGTGTCATAATCCCCATGCTGGGCATTATAGGGAACAATGCCCAGAACAATCTTCCTTAAGGAATGTCCCATGATGGCAAAAGCCATACAGCCATACAGAAGTTGGCTACATTGTGTTTCACTAAACAATAGTACTGTACATACAAACTACTTACAATTGTAGGAAAATAATACAAGAAGTACAAAGTATTACAGATATATTGTATATGTACTAAATATGAACCCGCTACTTAACCTTCCTCCAAATGAGCATAGACAATGGTATGTATACACTCGGGATACACTAAATTGTCACTTAGCTCAGGTTATAGCGGTTTCATGATCTCTCTAGGCAACCAGGGCTCCAGGCTATACAACTGCAGTAATTAGGTTTCTCCATTGTGTAGTTTTAGCATCATCCCCACGTGAAGTCCCTTCTTTCTGGAAAGAAACAAAGGAGAGAGGGCACACCTGTCTAGTACATTATCCCAATAACTATTTATTTGTAAAAATAAGAAAGTAACTACTTACAAACATAAAAGCAGACAAAGCTTTTCAAACTGGTAAAGCTGTTTGAGCCGCTCCCTTTGCTCCTGAAACTTGGCAGGACTTACGCGTTTTGAGGGTAAACCCTCTTTCTCAGAGCCCAAATATTTTGGATCCTTACAGCTTGTGCATAATGTATGTACTATCCCATGGGGGATGTGCCTTTAAAAATGTAATTTTAAGAATGACTGTGCCCCAGGTTTGCCCAAGATGTAGAAAAGCACTCCATGGGAAGACAGGCTAAAGTTTCAGATTGAGGTCTTGTTTACTGTTTCTGCTAGTCTAGAAATGCCTCTCTGTTCCAGGGGCCCAACAGTGAAAAAGCAAGCTGATGTTGTAGTACACATATCTTGCTGGCTGCATCTTCCTTTGCCATTCTGTCTTTTGTCTGTATAGTCTGGACCCGAACCCGGACATTGTCCCGAAGTTCGGCCGAACCAGCAGAACCCGAACTTCCAGAGGTTCGCTCAACTCTAGTTATGAAGCCCCCCTTTCAACTTATTCTGCTGGCCTTTCATTTGAAAAGTTTGGGTAGCTATTCCCTATGGGCGTATACTTGTCTGCATCAGTTTCTATGAGCAAAACATTTCCTAACTCAAACTATAGATGGCAATGTTGTATCATACATGCCATAGGTGAAATATGTCAAAAGGTCAAGCTATTGTTAAAGTGGTTGTCAACTCGTGACAATCACTTTAACCTACAGGTAGGCCTAGATTAAGGGGAATGGGGAATTTGCAGGGGAATGTAGAGGAAGTAAACCCAATCTGGGTTTTTTTTCCTCTTTAACTCTTATTCACATAGCCTTGGACCCAATGTTTGACATGACCCAGTCTAAAACAATGGAAGTAGCTAAAATGTGTACATTGCCCAATCTACTCATTTACATTTGCCCAATATACAACAATAGGGTAATACTAGCATAGTGCTGGATAAATATTGTAGGGGACCTGCCACATACCAAAATACAGCAAAGAACAATAGATTAACCCCCTAGGGTCTTTATGGGCAGATATTGAACCAATGAAAATATTAAATGGGTAAAATCAATAAAGTTTATTTTCAAACATTAAAATACATGATCAAAAGATAGGTAATCATTTTGAACAAGTTGCTAAAATAAAAAGGATAGTAGTACACAAATGTAGAAGTACACCCCAAAAAGCTCTAAAACCTGGGACATCCGGCTGGTCCAGTGGAGTGTCAGACCTAGCTCTGGATGTCTGTCACAGGGGAGGTCCCATCATATTTTGGAATATACATACAATTCATTCTTCAAGGGAAAAGAAATGAGCTGGGTGTCATAATAATGCACAACTAGTACATTTACAATGTCCAATAGTAAAGCAGTAGTTCCCCGGACGTATTTCACTGCTCTATCTCAGCCAAGGAGTGGAAGAAAGGGGACGAGGGGCAGGGAAAGGAAAGGGAAGGGAAGGGAAGGAAAAGGAGGACGGGTAGATACCTGTAGCGGCTGCGTCATTGGAGTGTGCGAGGACCACCGAAACACAAGGAACCTGCCCATCCTGGCCTCATATAGTAAGTAATGATACTGAGTGGTGTGGAGATGGAAATCTGTGGGGGGTCTAAAAGTTGCCATGACATGAATGAGTGAGTTTGGGGTGATGGAACTTGACTGGCCTGCACAGAGCCCTGACCTCAACCCAATAGAACACCTTTGGGATGAATTAGAGCGAGACTGTGGGCCAGGCCTTCTCGTCCAACATCAGTGCCTGACCTCACAAATGTGCTTCTGAAAGAATGGTCAAACATTCCCATAGACACAGACCCCAGTTGAAGTATTTTTCAGACGAAACGCATTAAATAACAGAGAGCCAGCTCCATACCATTGCGCCTATGTTTTATCTGGAATTCCTTGTACAAATGCCAATATGAAAGTCATAGATGTAAGTGCATTACCTTTCAATAAATATCTTAAGCCATACAATATTACACTATGTGGAGGCTTTTTAATTTTTTCCAATGAGGGACGATTTATCGCATTACAAGCTGTAGTGAGAAACTGTGATCGGCCAATTCACCTTTTGAAATTATCGGCGGAGATATTTTGATGGTTTTCCATACATGCCGATTTACCTCTTTCCTTTGGTAAAAGTACCTATTGTTGTCTGAGGTGGTGGAAACTCACTGTGGCGGTAATATTTAAGATTCTTTTGAAGAACACTTATGCATAAGTTTACCACTGGAATGCTACTCTATATGGACTTTTCCTGATGGACTTTATTCACTATTCACTTACACTGTGCACTTTATGCTATGTGTATAAATACAGTTTTTATGAGATTTATTTTTGCACTTTAATACTAGCTCTGCACTTTATTATGGATTCCCATAGACGCACTCCTAAACCTTGTGGACAGCCTTCCCAGAAGAGATGAAGCTCTTATAGCTGCAAAGGGTGGGCCAACTCAACATTGAACCCTACAGACTAAGACTGGGATGCCGTTAAAGTTCATGTGGGTGTAAAGGCAAGCGTCCCCATACTTTTGACAATATAGTGTATATATATATATATATATATATATATATATATATATATATATATATATATATATATATATACACACACAGTAAAACCTTGTATTGCAAGCATAATTATTTTCGGGAACATGCTTGTAATCCAAAGCGCTCGTATATCAAAGCAAATTTCCCCATAAGGAATAATTTAAACTCAGAAGATTAGTTCCATAAACATTTATTCATAAATCCTTCAGTTTATAGTCCATATAAAAATATTGTAGCAATGTGATAATTTGTGTAACCATACAATGTCCATCCACAAATGGCAGCCTCCACAAGGGGATTAGAAGCAAAATCCAGCAGGAGCTACAGAGTATGAGAAGAGAGGCGTCTCTAATTGTAGCAATATGGTTACATGTAATGAAGGTACAACATTTAGCAACTCACATGGTTGATGTATAAAAGAGCCACATCTAAGTATGCAGGCACCCGGGGTAAAGCTGTCCACATAGACCGTCCTCCGCACCGCCGGCTCTCACCGCTGTCAGTCTGCAACCGTGACCGGGAAGACTACCCTGCAGAGGAGCGATCTGAAAGCAAGGCTTGAAGCGCTTGTGGAGCGCAGCATGGAAGAGATGGCGTTGATGGTGGAACGGAGGATGGTCTATGTGGACAGCTTTACCCCGGATGTCTGCATACTTAGATGTGCCTGTTTTAATCATCAACCATGTGAGTTGCTGAATGTTGTACCTTCATTAAATGTAACCATATTGCTACACTTAGGGGCGCCACTTTTCTGTTTTATACTTTGTTGTGATGTGACGCTACTTGTATATCAAGACATCGCTTGTTTATCAAGTCAAGTTTTATAAAAAAAATGTTACTTGTCTTGCAAAGCACTCTCAAACCAAGTTACTCTCAGTCCAAGGTTTTACTGTATATCTGATGTAACACACCCACATAGTACACACCTCAGGCCCCCCATGTCTCATGGGCACTGGGTATTCTTTTGGACTTCTGGATCATTACTCTGAACCCCAATTGTAATGCAGACTTTCAGTGGTATCGGGAAGCCACATTTATAATAAGGTGGCCCCCAAATGTACTCCCACTCCCAAGGGAATTAGCCCTTACTCAATCCCACAAAGAGTTAACAGAGTATGTTAAATTATAAAAAAACAAACATATAAAAATGTTTTGATCATGTAGACACATAAAATCACACAGGATACGTTTTTTTCAAAGTAAGGTGTGTCACCACCAATCATACAGAAATGTGTTTGGAATGTAAAATGTGCGTCATTGTAACATAGGTGTAAAATCAGCCTAACAGATATTAATAGGATTATTTAAAACTTTTTGCATGCATTTAGAGAACGTTGAAAATAGTATATGTTCACTTTAAATTCTGGCTACAGCCTGTTTGGTCAAGTACCTGCACCAGTGGAAGACGCTGTTATTATAATTAACCACGTATCATGATCACGAGCCGTAGACCAGGCCATACTAATGTCATTTTTTTATCCCACATTTTCTGCTTATTTTCTATGTATGCACATTGATCACACATCCTATATTCACAGTGGAACAACTGAAGCTGAATCCTGTGTTCTGTAATTTATCTGACTTCTAAGGAGAAGGAACTGTATCTGCATATCAGTTAAATATCAGGCCATATTTCCCAAAGCTCCGTTATGATTCCTCATATATATGAGACATTTTCAATATTCAGCTAAAGTCATTTTACTTTTAATCAGCCTCTCTAGTTCTCTCTTGCTGGGAGCTTCATGCTGCTTTCCTATTAATGGGAAATTAGAACTTACATATACGGTTCTCTGGTGGAAAGAATGATCTTGTAAGTTTCTTAAAGAAAATCAAGAGGTACTCAGAGAAATGTGCAGGATGCCATTGGCTCTGGCTGTAGTACCTATCTGAGTTACTGACTTTGGGCAAGTATGCAGGTAAGGAAAGTCATTGTAAAGTCAGTGAACCTGTTGTAAAAGGTTCCCCTGTATTTACTAACCTGTCTTGCTATTCACACCTCTGATCTTTCCTCTTTTAAAAAGCTTTCAAGAATCCACTTCCTGACATTAACAAATTCATTATCCCCTGCCAAACATTGTGGCTCCTACCAATGTGACTAAGGTTGCCACCTTTTCTTCAAACCAAACCCCAACACTTTAGTGGCCCATGGCAATTTATTTTGTAGTATGCAATATAGGATTGTAAAAGGCCTTGGACACTTCTGGGTGGCTTAACCACTTGCCGACCAGCTCACGCAGATATACTGCGGCAAGTTGGCAGCCCTGTGCGAATCGGCATACCCATTCATCGGTCGTGCACGCGGGCAGGGGAGGTATATGCGGTGATCATATTCGCTACAGAACCGATTGATCTACAGGACCAGGCCAATGATTTCTGGCCTGGACCTGCTAATCGGTTCTGGTGAATGAAATGCCTCCTCTGCCTGTGAAATGTAAACACAGGCAGATGAAGTGATGTCATCTCCCCTCGTGGAGCCCTTTTCAGTTCCAGAGCGAGAGGAGAAGACATCACAGTACACCAAGCACCACACTGACACCAGGACACATAGGCACACAATTAACCCCTTGATCACCCCTGACCCCCCCCCCCCCGTTAACCCTTCCACTCCCTGTCACTGTGTCACCAATTGCAGTTTTCATATTTTTCACTGATCACTGTATTGGTGTCACTTATGACAGTAAATAGTGTTAGGGCAGTTAGTGGTAGTTAGTGGTAGGTCCAGGTAGGTTTAGGGTACCCCCCATTAACCCCCTAATAAAGGTTTAACCCTCTGATCGTCCACCGGTTAACCCTTTCACCCCCTGTCACCAGTGTCACTAGTATAGTGTACAGATATATTTTCTGATCACTATATTAGTGTCACGGGTGACGCTAGTTAGCTGGTTAGTTGGTTAGTTTCACCATCAGTCTTTTATAGCGTCAGGGTACCCGCTCTATATTGCCTAATAAAGGTTTAACCCTCTGATAACCCCCCAGTTAACCCTTTCACCCCCTGTCAGCAGTTTCACTAGTATAGTGTACAGATCTATTTTCTGATCACCATATTCGTGTCACGGGTGACATCAGTTAGGTTTTAGCATCAGTTAAAGATAGCGTCAATACCAAGCAGCGTCAGATTAGTGCCAGATACTCTAACATGCACACACACACTAGATAGCTCCATTACTAGTATAGTGTCTGAACGGATCAATATCTTTGATCTGATCAGAACTATATTAGCGTCCCCAGTAATATAGGGTTCCAAAAAACGCGCCATTGGTGGGATCAGCCCAGATACCTGCCAGCACCTGCGTTTAGCCCTTTCACCCAGTCCAGCCCACCCAAAGTGCAGGATCAATAGATCACTGTCACTTTACAAAACACAGCACACATAACTGCAGCATTAGCAGAGTCACGCCTGATCCCTGCGATGCTAACAGTTCATTTTTTTTGGCTCTGACAACTAGGTGCTCTTTTACCCGTGAGTCACACTAGTTATACCTGTAAATTTAGAGGCCAAAATTCCCAAACAGAGGTACACTAGTGAAGGGGCCTACAGGTTGCTGAGCATGACAGATGAGAACGATGGGAAAGCCTCACTGTCAGATTCAGGCTCAGTATACAAACCAGTAGAGAGCAGCGGCACCCTGACAGATAGCTCTGACGACGGAGTTGTGGTCCCTGCTAAGGTCAGGTGTACCCAATCTCATTCTGCTGTTGTTGAGGTGCAACAACCGCAGGGTTCTCGTATGGAGCAGAGAGCCAGTTCTAGTGCCACTACTCCTTCTGGCAAACTGGCAAGCACCAGCGACCTAGTACATCCTGGTCGTAGACAAACCAGCACTGCAGTAACACTTGGTGATGTAGCGAGTCCCATTAGTGCAGTTCAAGTTGGTGCGGTGGCTAGCACAAGTAGTGTCCTGCAGCCCCCAAGAAGACAAAGACAGGCCCATAGAGCCCATAGTGCCGTTCCTGGTGCGCTTGCATACCCCGATTGGCAGCCCACCCCTTCTGCAGCGCCCGTACTTCCCCCATTCACTGGCCAACCCAGAATTCAGGTGGAAACAGTTGATTTTACTGCCTTTGATTTTTATTTGCTGTTTTTCACGAAAATCTCAACAGATCTATTGCGGACCAAAGCAATTTATATGCCGGTCAATTTATCAGCGCAAATCCCCATTTGACCCTTGCCAGAGAATGGAAACCTATTACGGTTTCTGAATTTAAGACCTTTCTGGGTCTATCCCACCTCATGGGCATAACTAAATAAAATTAGTTGCAGTTAAATTGGTCCTCTGACCCAATTCACCATACGCTTCCATGATCAGGATGCAATATGAGCAAATCTTGAGGTTCATGCATTTCAATGACAATGAACTCTGTCATTCTCGGGGTGACCCTGAATATGATCGGCCCCACAAAATTCGGCCCCTTGTAGACTACTTCAACCAACAATTCGCAGCCTTGTTTATTCCCAATCAAGTTGTCTGCATTGACGATTGCCTGGTTAAATTTTCTGGCCGTTTTTCTTTCAAACAGTTTTTCCCCAGCAAGCGTGCCAGATATGGGGTCAAGATGTATAAGCTCTGTGACAGGGCCACAGGCTATACATATAGTTTTATGGTTTACGAGGGAAAAGACCGCCGCGTGGAGTCCCCCAACTGCCCAGACTACATAGGGAGCGCTGGGAAGATTGTTTGGGACTTGGTGTCACCCATATTCGGAAAGGGGTACCACTTGTACATGGACAAGTGTTACACAAGTGTGCCATGTTTTAGTCACCTTTTTGATTTTGGAATTGGCACATGTGGCACTGTGCGATCTAATCGCTGGGGCTTCCCCTAATGGCTTGTAGATTCCCGACTTAGACGGGGGTACAGAGTCTGCTTGAGATGTAATAATTTGCTTGCAGTGAAGGGACCTCACGGAATGTTTTTGTTCTGTCCTCCATTCATGCAAATACGACAGTCCAAGTTACAATGGCGGCTGGTGTTGTTGAGAAGCCCCTTTGTGTCCACGAATACAACCTTAACATGGGAGGGGTGGACCTCAATGACCAGTTGATGGTGCCTACTTAATTGCCCATAGAGCCAGACGCTGGTATAAAAAAAAGTGTCTGTATATCTATTTCAATTGGCTCTGCTGAATGCTTATGTGCTATACAAAGCGTCAGGATGAACTGGATCTCTCCTTCAATTCCAGGAAGAGATCATCACAACCCTTCTGTTTCCAGACGGTGCTGTGCCCTAACTTCCCAATGCAAATGCAGTGAGCCGGCTGCATTAGAGGCATTTTCCGGATGTCCTGCCTGGTACCCCTACCCAACAAGCACCCCAAAGAAGATGTGTCTGTAGAAAACGCGGATATAGGCGTGACACCCGCTATTGTTGTCCCTCCTATCCTGACCAACCTGGTCTCTGCATCTGTAAATGTTTCCGTCGCTACCACACACTAGTGGACTTTTAGCGTAGAGTACAGCACGGCACAGTCCTAGGGCACCCTTACACAGGGTTTTCGAAAGATGTGATGGCCATTGCATTTTGAGAGACCCTAAGCTGGAATGTTTATAAAAAAAAAAATTAAAAAATTAAAAAGCTAAAAATAGTTGTCGTTTTATTGTTCTTCTGTCTCTATTTTTTTCTCTCTCTATTTTTCTATCTCTATTGTTCTCTCTCTATTGTTACTATACCTTATGCTTAACTGTAATCTTTTATTGTTACTGTGTTTTATAGTTATTTTTTTTTTAAATCAAAACCAATTTTTTATTGAGATGTCAACAGTACAAGCATACCAGCATTACATTAATATTGAACATAAAACAGGCACATTCAAGGCCAGCGCGCACCACAACCATCCCCCCTAGGCATTCCAAATCACCAATCCCACATCCTGCACATTATCTAATACTTCTCCCACCATGTTCCTGTGTCCACCCCTTCTCTGCCAGTTATTATCACCCAATATTTAAACAAGCAGTCTTTCCATTACCATATCAGTAGGAGCCATACCTGGAATTTGTAACCAATTGCTCCATATGCTTTCAAACTTGAAGGGGCTTCCCCTATGTTGGTAGATAAGTTTAATCGTGGGGGGTCCGGAGAGACCCAATGCAAAAGTATGAGCCTACGGGCCTGAAATAGTGCCCGTGCCGCCGCCTCCTTCACGTATTTATCTGGGATAATACTGTCCAGCATACCTAAAATGCAGTGTTTAGGATCCATCGGAATCGAGACCTGCAGAGCGTCAGCAATAGCCGCCACTACTGATCTCCAATAACGATGGAGTTTTGGGCACCTCCACAGGAGGTGGATCAAATCCCCCTCTTCCCTTTCACACCTCCCACATTTAGCATCCTGACGGAGTCCCATCTTATTAAGTTTAAGGGGAGTGTAGTGTGTTCGCAGTAGGATATATAGCTGTGACATCCTTTGTGCTATACTCAAGGAGCATAATCGAACATTCTCCAGGGCTTCCTCCCATGGCTCTGCCTGTATTTCCCCTACATCCGCCTCCCACTTCTCACAGGCGGAACTGGGATATCCCTCCAAGTACATGCCCAATAGACTGGCATAGCAGTTAGAGATAAACCCCTTGGTAGATGAGGTCTGCTGCAAGAACGAAAACACCGGTGTTGTACAGAAAGTAGGAGCATCCAGTGCCCTCTGAGACTTAATGGCATGTTTAAGTTGCATGTAATAAAACAGCATAGTGTGAGGAATTTCGTGTCTGTACTGTAATTGCGCAAAGGTCAACAGGGCCCCATTTTCAAATATCTGTTTCATTTGCGTTATGCCCAGTCTGCGCCACCTAGTGGCATGTTGTAGCTTTAGCAGTTTCTCCCTAATGGATGCTTGTGGTTGCTGGTATAGCAAATGCACCCACGAAATGAATGTGTCCCCAAACCCAAACTTCCCTAGGATTGCCCACAAGTACCCCCATTCCACGCTATCAAATGCCTTGTTGGCATCAAGTGATAACAGGGCTCTATTCCCGACGTTATCAGCTGGTGTCTGCATGTTAACCTATAATCTCCTAAGATTGACCGCCGTGGATTTATTGGGCATAAATCCCCCCTGGTCATCATGGACAAGGCCAGATATAATTTTGTTCACTCTCCCGGCCAGCACTTTTGCCAGGATTTTTATGTCGGCCTGAAGTAGTGAAATGGGCCTGTAGGAGTTGGGTTCAGTGGCAGGTTTATCAGGTTTAAGGAGTAAGACTATACTAGCTCGGGACATGGAGGTCGGTAACCTTTGGTGGCGCCTGGCCTCATTGAGTACCTCCAGGAGTTTGGGCAACAGTAGATCAGAATATTTTTGGAACACCTCTATTGGCAGACCGTCATCCCCCGGAGCCTTGGACGAAGGGAATAATTTCACCGCCTCCTGCAGCTCAGGAATTGTAATGGGCACGTCTAAAGTTGTCTTTTGGGATTCTGTAAGTTGAGGTAAGGATACATCCCGCAGATACAACTCAAGATCTTCCTGAGTGTAATCCACCCTGGAGGCATATAAGTCCTCATAAAAACGTACCAGCTCCATCATAACCCCTTCAGGTGTGTTAACTATTTTACCATTTTGCAATTTCAGCGCTCCAATTGCAAGAACCGAGGGCCTGATATTAACAATCTTTGCAAGAAGTCGCCCTGTCTGCTCCCCCTCCTCAAAAAACGTCACCTTAGAAAAAAATCTCTTCTTTTCCGCTTTCATACTAATCATTTTGTTCAAGTCTCCCTGGGCTGCTATCCATGAATCCCTTAGCCTATCTGTTGGATTAGCTATATATTGTGCTTCTAGGTCCTCAACCATTTTAGTTAGTTGTTCTTCATACGCCCTAGACTTTGCTTTTATGCCATTGATGGCTGAAATGAATACCCCTCTAAGGAAGCACTTAAAGGCATCCCACCGTGTCAAGATATCCTCATACCCAGCATTATCAACAAAATATTGTTCAATTTGGGCTCCTATATTGGCCTCAGGTGGTATCAGATCCAGCCAGAAGGCGTTTAAACGCCACTGCGCCCTCGCAAGGTTAATACTCCGCTTCACTCTAATCCTCACAATGAGCTGAGAATGATCAGTGTTTTATAGTTTTGGTTTGCAGGTATGTCCTACTGTTATACTGTAATGTTACTTTGTTTTATTGTTAACCATTATTTGCTGTGTAGGTACACCATTCAGCTGCAGCACGGGTTTATGTATACTGAAAGTAACAGGGTTTGCTCCCACAATACATATAGCCGTGACTCCAGCGCTGTAGGAGGTGATTTCACCACCACAGTTAAAAAAACGCATATATGCCGAAGCATAGAGGCAGGGGTGGACATTAGGGGTGGATTGCCCCTATGCTTCGGCATATATTTTTTATTCTTTTTTTTGGCACAGATTGCAATACAAATAAAAAGTTGTTTTATTGAGTTAATGTTTTATTGATACTGTGATTTATTGTTACCATTGTTTGCTTTGCAGATACGCCATTCAGCTGCAGCACTGATTTATTTATTTTGACAGCAACAGGGTTTGCTCCCACGATACGTAAATCAGCGGCTCCAGCGCTGTAAGAGGTGATTTCACCACCACAGTTAAAAAAACAGCATATATACCGAAGGATAGGGGCAGGGGTGGACATTAGGGTTGGATTGCCCCAATGCTTCAGCATATATTTTTAGAACGGTGCATGTATGCCCAGCATTAGAAGTGGGTAGGTGCAGGGTGGTATTTTAGTGGTGGGCATACCACAGATTATGCCCAACAAGGATCAGTGACGTACTGCTATGTTGCTGGACTTTGAGTGGTTATACTGGAATGATGCCTGCAGGTTTATGTATCATCTTAATATCATTCTTTTCAGCCGGCAGTCGGCCTTCATGTAAAAGCAATCCTAGCGGCTAATTAGCCGCTAGTCTGCTTTTACAAGCAGTGGAAGGGAACATCCCTCCCCCTCCTGCCGTCTTCCATGGTTTCCTCGGGCTCTCCTGTCCCACCGGGGAACCGGAGAATGCACCCGGTGGTTCTGCCAGCTGGCCATAGAGCTGATCGGAGACCAGAATGTCTCCAATCATCTCTATGGCCTAAGACATCGAAAGCTACGAGCATTTCATGACAGTTTCGCCAGATATAAACAGCGTCATTGGGAAATTGGGAAAGCATCTTATCACACCGATCATGTGATGCTTTAAGGGCTGAGGAGAGATCTAGAGTTTAATAGACCCCAATTTTTTCAAAAAAGAGTACCTGTTGCATATTGTTGCTATCATAGGGGATATTTACATTCCCTGTTAAACAACAAAAATGATAAAAAAAAAAAAAATGAAAGAGACAGTGTAAAAATAAATTAAAAAGCAAAATGAATAATTAGAAAAAAAAAATTAAAGCACCCGTCCCTCCGTGCACGCGCACAAAGGTGAACGCAAGCATCGGTCTTGTGTCATATGTAAGCAACAAATACACCATGCATGTGAGGTATCACCGTGAACATAAATCGAGGGCAGTAATTCTAGCAGTAGACCACCTCCTCTGTAAATCTAAAGTTGTAACCTGCAAAGGCTTTTAAAAATGTATATAGTTTGTCGCCACCCACTGCGTGGGTGTGCGTAATTTCGTGTCGTGCATGTCGTGTTTAGTATCTATGTACTAAGCATAAGATCATCTTTTATATTTCACCAAACATTTGGGCAATATAGTGTGTTTTTGTGCATTGAAATTCAAAAAAATGTTTTTTTTTCCAAAAAATTGTGTTTGAAAAATCGCTGCGCAAATAGTTTGTGAAAGAAAAAATTGAACCACCCACCATTTTAATCTGTACTGCCTCTGCTTTTAAAAAAATGTATAATGTTTTGGGGTTCAAAGTAATTTTCTAGCAAAAAAAAAAAAAATGTTTTTCATGTAAACAAAGTGTCAGAAAGGACTTGGTGGTTCAAGTGGTTAGAAGAGTGGGTGATGGGTGGCATAAACCGGACATAAAATGCCAAGACAGTTCAACCCCCCCCCCCCCATACCTAATTTTGGAAAGTAGTCACCCCAAGCTATTTGCTGAGAGGCATGTTGAGTCCATGGAATATTTTATAGTTTGTCACAAGTTTTGGGAAAATTACAATTTTTTTTTTTTACGCTAAGTTGTCACTAAATTATATATTGCTCACATGGGGCATGGGTATATGTGAAATTACACCCTAAAATATATTCTGCTGCTTCTCCTGAGTACGGAGATACCACATATGGGAGACTTTTGGGGAGCATAGCCATACGGGACCCCAAAAGCCAATCACCGTCTTCAGGCTTTCTAAGGGCATAAATTGGTGTTTTTACTCCTCACTACCTATCACAGTTTCGGAGGCCCTGAAATGTAAAGATAGCACAACCCCCCCCCCCCAAAATGACCCCATTTTGGAAAGAAGACACCCCAAGTTATTTGCTGAGAGGCATGGTGAGTATTTTGCAGCTCTCATTTGTTTTGGAAAATTAAGGAAATTTTTTTTTTTTTTTCATTTTTCATTTTTCAAAACTGTGTGACAAAAAGCGAGACCTGCAAAATACTCAACATGCCTCTCAGCACATAGCTTGGAGTGTCTACTTTCCGAAATGAGGTCATTTGGGGGGTTTTGTGCTATCTTGGCATTTCATGGCCTCCAAAACTGTCATAGGTAGTGAGGAGTGAAATCAAAAATTTACGCCCTTAGAAAGCTTGAAGGCGGTGCTTGGTTTTCTGGGTCCTGTACACGGCTAGACTGCCAAAAGGTCTCACACATGTGGTATCCCCGTACTCAGGAGAAGCAGCAGAATGTATTTTGGGGTGTAATTCCCCACATACCCATGGCATGTGAGCAATATATCATTTCAGTGACAACTTTGTGTAAAATTATTATTTTTTTGGCATTTTTCAATAATTTGTGACAAAAAAATAAAATATTCAATGAGCTCAACATGCCTATCAGCAAATTCCTTGGGGTGTCTACTTTCCAAAAAGGGGTAATTTTGAGGGGTTTTATATTGCCCTATTATTTAAGCACCTCAAGAAATGAGATAAGCAGTCATAAACTAAAAGCTGCGTAAATTCCGGAAAATGTACCCTAGTTTGTAGACGCTATAACTTTTGTGCAAATCAATTAATATACCCTTGTTGAAATTTTTTACCCAAGACATGTGGCTGAATGCATTTTGGCCTAAATGTATGACTAAAATTGAGTTTATTGGATTTTTTTAATAACAAAAAGTAGAAAATATAATGTAGCCATGTCCCCCCTTATGGGTGGCTGAGTGTTGTGGTTCACCGGCTCACACTGCCCTCAATCACATCCATACCGCACCCGGAGTCATAGAGCAGGCTGGTACTTTGTTTATGTTTTGTTTTATTAGGGGATTGAACTTGGATGGAGATTGGGGATGTTATGGGATGCTCAGAGAATTAGTTGATCATTTACATGGGACCACTATATACAGCTCGGTAAATACACCACTTCTTGTCCTCCAGCACTTCACTTGCTCCAGTTACACTTCTTCCTCCAGCACTTCACTTGCTTCTCTAATCTTTAGTTCCTCTCTCCTGCACATTACTTCTTCCAAGCCCAGAAGGAAATTTACTAGGCCTTCTCTGTTCCTCCAGCCTGACCAGCACACGGTGAGGCCTGCCATGCTGTGCACAGGGCCTCAGAACCACCCATTACAGGTAGGGACAGTTGGTCCCCATGTGTGTAGATACACTGCTGTGCTAGCCGGCCTCATGGACTACTACCCCCAGCCCATCCTCTGGCTCCAGGCCCTTTCAGCCACGACAGCTGCGTTGGCCTTCTTCACTGCCTCCATGACACCACAGTCCCTTACTGACTTCTGCATTCTTCCCAGATTGTCACCCCAATCCACTCCGGCATGCTTCTACAGCTTCCCAGGGTGTGTGCCACTCACCTACCACCCGGTGGACTCCTTGCTGAGCTTCTCCAGTAGCACTGTTTGTTGCTCTCCTGCTCCCTTGTGCTGCTCCAGGAGCTCCCTCTCCTCCTGGCTGCACCTGAGCCCAGGCCTCAAGGTCACCCCCCCGAGACTGGGGGCTCCCTCCCGGTTGAGGCCTCTGCAACCTCAGCTACATTTCAGCTCTAGCTCTTCCACCCTGAGCTTCTCTTTCCAGATTGGGCTGACCCAATTATTTAAGGAGGCCTGCCCCCTGCCAATCCAGATTGGGGATTGGTCAGGGCTCCTTAGAATACTCCAGATGGCTACACCTCCCTCCCAGCTATCTGTCCAGAAACCTTACACCAGTTTCTGGAAAGAAATGGGAGGTCCTGGTGACCTAACCTGTGAATCACTCAATAATACATGAGCCACTCCCAGCCCAGAAACAAAACAATCAGGCCTGCACACCAGTCAGGTCTGATTAAATCTTCCTCACCTACCAAAAATCTATTCCCACTAGCTCCTACCTAGCAGGGGGCGCTACAATAATTTTTTTCAAAATTTGCGGTCTTTTTTTGTTTATATCGCAAAAAATAAAAATCCCAGAGGTGATCAAATAGCACCAAAAGAAAGTTCTATTCATGGAAAAAAAAGGACGCAAATTTCGTTTGGGTGCAGCATTGCATGACCCCGTAATTACCAGTTAAAGCAGCGTAGTGCCAAATTGTAAAAAATGCTCTGGTCATTAAAGGCCCGTACACACGGTCCGATTGTTGGCCAACAACGGTCGTCCAACAGCCTGTTGGCCGATAATCCGATCGTGTGATCGCACGATTCTACAGCCGATTTCCAATTGTCAGAAGTTGGACGACGAGACTAGAAAACTTGTGTTGGCCAACAAGGCATTGGCCAATTGTTGGCTCATGTGTACAGAAGTTGGCCAACAAAAAGTTGGAAGTGCAAACACGCATGCTCGGAATCCAGGAAGCTTTAGGTTGTGTAACCTGTGTTCCTAATTCACAAATCACATTCACCTGAACTTCCTCGTTATACGCTCGTAACACGTCACTACGTTCGGCTTTGTTGGCCGATTACTTGACTCATGTCAGTACGCTAGAAAAAAACGTTGTCGTCCAATTTGGACAAAAGTTGGACGTTCGGTTGGCCAACAATGGTTAAGGAGAATAGTAACGTGGTGTGTATAGAGCAAACCTTTTCGGCACCAGGGACTGCCGTGGAAATTAATGTACGCTATTGCACAATTAACTTCGCTTGCACTAATAAGAGCACTTTTCAGCTCTTTTGGATAATGCAATGAAGCGCGCTCTTAGTTACCAAGTAAAACAGACACAGTAACTGTTTATCACATTGGAAGCTCCTTAGTTAGTCCTGAGTAACAATGGGAGCTCAGTTTATTTACATGGCTTTCATGGTAGCCAATTTTCCTGGGGACCAGGGGGAGGGGGGTGTTTGGGTAGGTTGGGGGAGGGGGGTGCATCTTGTGCAGCTTCCCCTCCCACCTCACATTGTGCCTCCCATGCACCTCCTCCCTTGTGGAGTTTACCCATGCCCCTCCTTTGCCCCAGTGCCCCCTCTCGCCCTCCCACAGCTTCCAAAAGGACCCTATAATTGTATAAGCTTGACTTCCTGGCTGTGGTGTAGGCCCTCCTTCAGAAACTGGTAACTGATGGGGGGTTTGTACTGGACACAGTACATGCTGTAGTTGTTATTGCTCGTGGTTAGTAAAGGGGACATCTTATGGGAGCTTAGTCTCTGGCTCACCTGGCCCTGGGTCGGTGGTAGCAGATGGTGTTTAGCTAGCGGTCCCTGGGTATAATGACAGTGCACTACCAAACCGGGCTCTGTACATCCATAGACACACTTAGTGCGACTTGACCATGCCCCCCAGGGGCGTACCTACAGGGGTCGCAATTGCAGCCATGCCCCATGCTGCAGGGGGCCAATACAGCTCCCCTGTATGCCTTGATAGGAGGAGTGGCTGGGGCGGCTGTATTTAGAGGAATCAATCACTCCATTTTCCTACTGCAGCCACTGAATTCCACTGAAAATGGAGAGATCAGTTACTCTATATGCAGCTCCCCCTGCCATTCCTTCTATCCAGCTTCCTTCTGCTGTTCTCCAGTCCCCCTGTGCCCCCCCCCCCATCCTCCGTAGCTCTACCGAGTCCCCCACCCCTCTCTTGCTGGCTGCTGTGAGGGATCTGTCAGGATAGAGAATGGGAAAGGGGCTGGTAAAAGTGTCCTTTACTGGCCCCTTATTTTTCTGGAAAGTCAGTGATCTGTGCCAATCACTGACTCTGTCCATTCATAACTGTGGCACAGTTTGTGAATGAACTGGAAGCTCTATACAGAGGTATTCCTGTCCATTCATTCAGTGCAGCTGAAGTCGCAGAGCTGAAGATTGTCCTCAATCTCCTTTCCCTGTCTCAAAGGTGAAACATCAGAGTTCTGTTTAGGTCACTGCTATCTCACCAAGCCTCCCCACGGGGGTCCTAAAAAAATTATAAAAAATAATATTGTAAAAAAAAAAAGGTAATAAAAATAACAAAAAAATAAAATCACAAAAATAGCAAACTACTGACATCAGTGGAAGAACCACCAGGGTCACAAAGGTTTCACTTGTGACTGGGTCCTAGTGTTCCGCCACCGGGCTCAGAGGGAAGGGACGGGGGACCTTTGTGTTTTTTTTGCACCAGGGCCCTGAAGGTTCTAGTTACGCCACGATGTCCCATATTCCTTTCACAGGATTTGACTGACAGCCACAGGAGCCAATGACTCCCGCTGCTGCCAGTGTGTCCTGTGAGAAAAAGAAGAGAGGAGAGAAGGGCTGTAGACGGGCAGAGAGTGGGATCGCTGACAAGCTCAGGTAAGTGTTTTACTGAGGAGGTGAAGCAGCAGCTAGTGGAAAGTTTTTTTTTACCTTAATACAGAGAATGGTAAAGAAAGGTAGAGAGGCAAAGTAAGAAACCTTTTCACTTTAGAACAACTTTAAAGGGGTGCCTAAAATCAGTATTAAACTCAAAAGCAAACATTTATTATATTGCAGCTTACCAATTCTTAGATGTAATGGCTGCATTTGTTTCCTTTTTTAGACTTTCTTTCTTCTATTTTTATCTGACGATCCATCCAGTAAGTCTGTTTTTTCCCCAGATCTAACTCTCTTGCAGTTACAGGGATGAGACAAACTATTTAACACTGGTAGGGGTGCTTAAAATGATTAGCTTTTATTCTTTTATGTAAAACCTTTATCTCAAGAGGGAAAAAAACTATTTGCTGTAACTGAATAGCTTGAGCTCAGCTTCAATTTGTTAGAGCATTTAAATCTGCTAGTACATCAACACTCCCCTCCCCCCAGACTTACAATACTGCTGTCCAAATGTGCCCCCTGTGCTCATTCATCCAGTGTGGTGTTTCTCTAATCTAGGAGGTGTGTTGCCGGGCAGATCATCAGGGGAAAACAGGGGAAAAAAGCCTAAAAATAAAAATGCAGCTGCCACATCTAGTGATTGGTAAGCTGCAATATATTACACTGTTGGTTTTGGGTTTCGGTACCGCTTTAAATATGGGAGATACACACGGGGCTATAAAAAAACAATCCCTCATTTTCATCCTTCCACTGGCCGGTGGTAAATGACTGTCAGCGGCCTGTGTTGGGGTCCAAAGTCGTATGTTGGAGCACTCTAAACAGTTTCATAATCCCAACAAGTAAAGCAAAATGCTCCTCTGAGCAAAAGGGTCCCAGAAAGGGACAGTGCTGTCCCTTTGGCAGGAATGTGACAAGCCCATCAAGAGATTCCTCTTTCCTGGGATGTCTGGTACAGAGTCACTGGATTTGACTGTAAGCAGTTCCTGGGGTCCCTGATGTATTTTCAGCAGACCTAGAATGCAGCAGTACCTCACTCGATGTGATCACAGCAGGATGTTCCCTATCTGGGTCAAGGCTTAGTTGCAGTGGTGGCAGCCCCAGGCTGGTGGGTTCCACGTTCAGCAACAGAACTCAATACAGAACTCAAGGTAGCAGCAGTGATTTTGCCTGATCAGGGTGGCAAAAGCAGTATCTGGAGTACACAGTGTCAGGGGGTCTCAAAGCAGCAGAGCAGTCTTGTAAGGTCACCTTATGCTTCACATGGGCAAGCTGTCCTTGATGTCCATTCATGCTATCAACAGGCAGATATTTGGTACATAAGCACAGGTAGGATGAACTAGACATTAGATGTCACTCTATCACTAGGCTCTGAGCATAGACAACTGTTACTTTGCAAAACTTTTCTGCAGTTTGCCTGTTCTGGTTCTGACTCAGCTAGTCCTCTAGTTTTTGCTCCTGTTTACTTGATCTTCATTATGAGTTTGACTTAGATTTTGGTTTCTGTTCTCTGCCTGCTGCTTGCTTGGACCTTCTCCCTGTTCCCTTTACTATACCTGTCAGCCACCTGCCTCAACCTCTGACTTCCTTTTACAATTTGGTACTTTTCCTGTCCCATTCTGTCAGCTGCCACCACAGGTGTAATCTGCTGCAACCAAGATGCTATTAAGCAACCAACTTTTCTACTGCTTGGCAGGCAATGCTAGGTAATGGACACTCCTTGGAGCAGGCTTTCTCATACAGAGTTCCTTGGAACCCTAGGTCGCTTCCTGAGATTTCTAGAGGTTCATTGAGCAGTGTGAAGTGTTGAATTGATCTCCTGCCCACACAAACCACCAATACCAAGTGGCCACATTTTCCACAGGACACCAATGTAAGGGATCATTTCTACACTGACCACTAATTTTAAGGGAAATCACAGTTTTCATTGTCTGCAATTCTTGTGTGTAGCCAGATGCCTTGCCGAATTTTTTGATCCCCTGCTTTTTACCTCCCTCCTCCTTGCAGCTGGGATCTGTGTAAACAGCAGGCTGTGTGTGCAGCAGCTGCTTCTCAGCCTGAGCGTCCCTGCTGTGCAGCTTCAGAGTAGTTTGTAGTAGTAGTGCATTTGATCCAGCACTCGCTCCCCCTCTGTCCTGCCAAGCAGCAGAGGGACCAATCAAGAAAGGCTGGAGGAGGATCATAGGACATGCAGTCCCATTGAGAGCTCTGCCAGTTGAAAGTAACAAGGCCCGAGCTACAGCCTCCACCAGAGCTTGCAGAAGAAGGAGGGAAACGAGCTGCATTTGCCCAGGCTGTAGAGGGCATAGCTTCCTCTTGCCATGAGTGAGCCTGAGGAGTGCACATCCAGGGTGCACCATCACTGATGCATATCGGTGTGCCGACAGACAGTGTCACCTGGGTGCGGAGCAGAGAAAGGACTAATCGCTGTGTGTGACCGGATGGTTAGCTGCAATATCTCTTGGGCTGGGGAGCTGCTGCTGTGGGGATTTACTATCTGCTGCTGGAGAAAGAGACTGAGCCCTTTAGGAACTGACCATGCAGCCATCTAGTAGCTTTATTTGCTGCCTGCAGATGTGACTGGGACTGTAGTCATGCTCTACTACTGGGCCCCAATGCTAGCCGGCTGAAGTGTTAGAACTAAAGACTGCCCCTTTACAGCTACTACACAGATACCTTTTTTTTTTTAATTCTTTTTATTATTTTTCCAAGTAAAGAGTGATTCACACAACAGAGCCTCTGGGCATACCCCAGCTCACAAAATAAAGCTAACATAGACCAACTAAAGACTTAGCTTAAAAACAAGGTAGATAAAAACAAAATCTTAAAATGCTTGTGTTCACAAGAGAATAGAATAAGTAAGGCAACATGTCTCAGCAACCACCATTCTTAGGACCATAGGTGAAAATGTATATCACATACTGGATTTAAAACATTGAAGGATAATAGAGGGTAGACAATAGCTAGGAGATTTTTAGGCTCAACTTAAAAGCCAACTGGTGTCACAGTAATTATTGAGTAGCATTAGTTGTGTGTGATTCAAGCCAAATATTCCATATTTTGTCGAATTTGGCTGAACATCCCCTGGAGTGGTACGTGGCTTGATATAAGGGTATAGCAGAATTAATCAATGCCTTCCAAAGGTTTAAAGAGAGCACTTTGGGTTGGTTGCCATTTAAGAATCAGAGCTTTCCTTGCATAGAACAGAAATAGTCCTATAAAAGTCTTAGTTGCTTGCCCACCAACCCCAGTAAGCAGATTGACACATTCAAAGGGATAGGGATCATAGTAAGGGTGACAATGAAACACGTGACCTCTTCCCAGAAGGATTGTATCAGAGGACAGGACCACAACATATGACTGACTTTTGTCGTGTCAGATAGACCCAGTGGAGTATTTTAAATTGGATTAGACAGTCCCTAACTGAAACCAGTTGCAAAAATGGGTATTCCCAGGCGTCTTCTCAGTCCTCTCCATCCAAGTCTGGGACATCACTCTGCCACTTAGAAAACAGTCCCTCCAGACCAAAATGGACTGAAGGCATAAGCGCTTTATATATGTTGGATGTTGGTTTGGCCAATTGATCATCCCACCACAAGGATTCCAGATTGTTCTGAAGGAGAAGCACAGGTTGAGAGCCAAACTGAGTAGCAAATGAATGGCGGAGCTGGAGATATCTGAAGAAATGTCAGTTAATAAGCCCAAACTTTTGCTTAAGGGCATCCTACACAGATACCTTAACCATTTGCTTATGCTAAGAGGTACCTATCAGGGGACATATATATTATAGTACCACTATTTATAATGCAGTTAAGGCTTATTTGCACAGTTTATTGCTGAGTTTGCTGATTCATAAGTTAGGTCCAGCCTAGTGGTATACTCTCTTCTAAGTTACATTGGCATAGTGAATATAGTGAATATACTGTCTAGCAGACTGTGCCTGAGCCTACCTTCTGTGAGCTCATTTACTGTATAGTCATATCACCATTTATCCTAACCTATACCAATACATTGAGTTAATTTACCACTAAGCGATCTTTTGTCTATTTCCTGGTACTAACTCACAGCCAAATTGAGGTACTCTATATTACCTAATGTATTGGGACGCCTGCCTTTACATGCACATGAACTTTAATTGCATACCAGTCTTAGTCCGTAGGGTTCAATATTGAGTTGGCTGTCCACAAGATTTATGAGTGTGTCTATCTATGTTTGACCATTCTTCCAGAAGCACATTTGTGAGGTCAGGCACTGGTGTAGATGAGAAGGCCTGGCTCGCAGTCTCTGCTCTAATTCATCCCAAAGGTGTTCTATCGGGTTGAGGTCAGGACTCTGTGAAGGCCAGTCAAGTTCCTCCACCCCAAACTCGTTCACCCATGTCTTTATGGACCTTGTTTTTGCACTGATGAGCAGTCACAATGGAACAGGAAGAGGCCATCCTCAAACTGTTCCGACAAAGTTGGGAGCATGAAATTGTCCAAAATGTCTTGGTATGCTGACACCTTAAGAGTTCCCTTCACTGGAAGGGCCAAGCCCAACTCCTGAAAAACAACACCACAATCCCCCTCTCCACCAAATGATTTGGACCAGTACACAGATGAGTCCTGACGTCAATAGAACATCTTCGGGATGAATTAGAGCGGAGACTGTGAGCCAGGCCTTCTCGTACACATCAGTGCCTGACCTCACAAATGCGCTTCTGGTGGAATGGTCAAACATTCCCATAGACACACTCCTAAATCTTGTGGACAGCTTTCCCAGAAGAGTTGAAGCTGCTATAGCTGCAAGGGGTGGGCCAACTCAATATTAACCCCTACGGACTAAGACTGGAATGCCATTAAAGTTCATGTGCGTGTAAAGGCAACAATCCCATTACTTTTCATAATATAGCGCCCCCATAGTGATAGGTCCATTTTCGTAGTGGGTTTTTGTTAGGAGAGGTAAAATCTTGTCAGGCCTGATAGTGAGTGCAGGCCTGTTTTGATATGGGATGGGGAGTGGCTCAGAGAGGGCTGGAGATTGCAGGAAGGATCACCCCTTGCATACTCCTCCCACTTGGGGCCAAAAGGTTCTGGAAAAGGGGGTTGATGAGGAGGTGTCACTTTCTGAGGTATGTTAAGGAGCCCTGACCAATCCCCAATCGGGATTGGCAGGGGGCAGGCCTCCTTAAATACAGTAATCTGCCCAGCAGGGGGGAGGAGAGTTCGAGTGGAATAGTGGAGGATTTAGGAGAGGTGCTGTGGAGGCCTCATCCGGGAGGGAGCCTCCAGTCTGGGGGGGAACCTTGAGGCCTGGAGGCTTGGGTGCAGCCAGGAGACGAGTCGTCGTCCTGGAGTGGCACAAAGGAGCAGAAGAGCAACATAAAAACTACATTAAAGGCTCTTTAAATGATCCACTGTTGTCGGTGAGTGGCAGCCCCTGGGAGTTGCATGAGAAGGCTGGAGCAGGCTGGGAGAAGAGTGTGGAATAGGCTGGAGTAGTCGGAGAAGCCAGTCGGGGGAAGAGGGCCACTGGACAGTGAGGCAGGTCAGAGGGCCTGGAAAATGGATGGGCTGGGAGTTGTAGTTCATCCAGTGCCCAGCTAGCACCAGGGTACTTAGCTACACAAATGAGGGTCCATGGCTTCACAAATGGGAGCCTGCAACCCTTACCCACAAAGGGTGGTCTGGAGGTCCTGCTAACAGTAAGAGCAGGCCTCACCATGTGCTAGCTGCGGTGGAAGAGGAAGTGTCTTGGAGGTCTGATGAATTTCCCTTCAGGCCAGTAACAGCAAGTAGTGTGCAGGAGAGAGAAAGGAGAAGTGTAACAGTCAGCAAGTGTATGTGCTGGAGGAAGGAGTGTATATACGGCGGTGTATATAGAAGGTCCCATGATCGATTCTTGGGCATCCCACAGTCATCCCTATCCCCATCCAAGTGTAACCCCTAAATAAAACAACAAAAGCAAATTACCGGCCTGTTCAGTGACTCCAGGTATGTGGACATCGTGTGATTGAGGGCAGCGGGCAGGTGGACCACAACTACCAACCACCCCCAAGGTGGCACATGGCTACATAGTGTATCTATGCTTGTATTCTTATAGGTGTTTGCAGTGACTTTCATTTAACCAGTTGTGTCAGAGGGACTAAGGTGTTTTTTTGGAATCAAGGGGCAGAACTGAGAACCCAAAATACCAACTGGCTCCTTCGGGAGTAGCTCTACACGTGTATATTCGGTGGTGTTAAAAATTGATCTGCCCTGGGTGTCAAACATTCTAGGTTCAACGCGTTTTTTATTCTCTTATTTAAAACGTTTTACAACTAACTGATCATGCTATTGGACCATAAACTGTGTGCATAACCATTTTAACAGTGGTTCGCAAAGACCTAAAAACTATTTTAAGGGTTCCTTTCAGGTAAAAAGGTTGAGAAAGACTCTTCTTTTTTTGGTGACAGTCTACATCTTCTACTGAAAAAAAGACAATCCATCATTATCTTTGACATATTTTTATGTTTTTTTCCTTTTTTTCTGCTAACTCTAATAGCATTTTATATTTTCCCATTTTGCTTGTAAAGTTTCTATTTTCACTTTGAGTCTGTTGTTATTTTTTAATAGAAGGTTATACACCAATGGTTTTTCCCTATGGTCTATAAACTCTGTGAGCACAACTATTGTCTACCTCTTTCCCTTTTTTACTACAGCATGATTTATCTTTTAACTGCTTTTGAGCTTGTGTATAATGGACAGCTACTGAAGCATTGCTTTGTGAAACATACGTTGATTTAAAGATTCCAAGCAAGGCAGAGACAGGAGAAGGGCTATGAAGAAAAGTGTTAAAGTTGTCTTTTAAAAAGTATGTAAAAATAGCTTTTACGTGATTTGGGGTCCCTCCTTTTAATATTTGGTCATCTCTAGATCAGTGTTGCCAACCTCCCGCAGCATTTTTTACTGGCAAAACATGGAAAACTTACTGACAACCTGAAAAATAACACAAATCCTATTAAAATCTAAGACGATTGATATTTAAACACAACATGGAAACACTGACAATACCCATATCAAGTAATTTTCCTGGTTTACACTTAAAAAGTCAGCACAGCATGACAAATTATCAGACCCTGATATTTATAGACAGTTGTAAAATCACAGATTTTTACAAACTGCCAGTAAATTTACTGGCGGTTGGCAACCCTGCTCTAGATTAGGGTGCCCAATCATGCAAGAACAGGGGGCAGACCAATTGTAAAATCAGTCAACTGAAAACTGATATTTTGGTGTGAAGTAGGCACTGAGTGAACCTGCACTCAACTTAAATTCTTAAAGCGTGACTAAAGACAAACTTTTGTTTCCCATTTTAGTTACAGTATTTTTTTGCCATCTGTGTCCAATTGCCAAGATTTCCCTTCACTTCCTGGCCCATAGTCAAAACAAGAAATGAGGGGAAATTCCTCCAAAGTGAGGGAGTTCTGGGGTATCACCGGGGTCAACAGAACTAGTGTCCCTATTGGAAGACTTCCCCTCTGTTCCTGCTCTGATGTCAACCCAGGACTTGGAATTTTCTTTTACTTTCACTTATGGATGATAACTAGTGTTGAGCGAACCCGGACTGTAACGTTCGGGTCCGTACCGAACTTTAGGGTGTCCGTGGCACGGACCCGGACCCGGACATTTCAAAAATCGTTCGGGTTCGGTCCGGGGTTCTGCTATTTTACTCCACGTGTTGAGAAGCTGCAGGGCAGCCAATCAACAAGTGTTTCACTGGTTTGCCCTTAGAAGCCATCACAGCCATGCCTACTAATGGCATGGCTGTGATTGGCCGGTGCATCATGTGACCCAGCCTCTTTATAAGCTGGAGTCACAGTGCTGCAGTCACATGCTCCTTGGGTTAGTATAGGGAAAGGTAGCTGACGGCGTGAGGGACAGATTTTAGCCATTTTAAGACCTGATCCTGCATCCTGAGATAGATTACTTTACTACTGCTGTCTGTGCTGTTGCTCTGAGGACAGATAGCAGAAATTAGAGATTTCA
>BLSH010296165.1:112367-131141 GCA_018402905.1 Glandirana rugosa
CCCGCCGCCCCCCGTCGTATATCTCCTTGGTTAGACGAGGTAGTCCTCCTTTTCCCTCCTCTTACCAAGGAGACTTACGACGGGGGGCGGTAGAGAGGATAGGTCCACATGTTCCCTCCGTGTTCCCGGGGGACCTCGTACCCCGACCACCGTTGACGTTGGGGACGTTGGGGATAGCAATGCGGGGACACAGGGGGATAATCCCCTTAACTGGGTGAGATAAACAGGACACATGGCAATAGTAATCTCAACTCGCTTGTGGACCTTCAAGCCCAAGACGACCAGGCAGGCTTGGAGCCCTGTTTCAGGCCCAGGCCCAGGCCTGCCTCCGTGCGATCGTTCGGGTTCCGTCCGGACCCGGACCCGGACTTTGTCCCGAGGTTCGGACGGACCAGCAGAACCCGAACTTCCAGGTGTTCGCTCAACTCTAATGATAACGGTACACAGGACAAATAGAGTGGGTCAATTCCCCTAATAGGGGGACACAGGGGCGTAACGATAGGGGTTGCAGGGGTTGCAGTTGCCACCAGCCCCATGCTCCAGGGGGCCCTTGTGCCTCCCTTGTACACCTGGATAGGAGAGATGGCGGGGGGCAGCATTCAGAGGAACCATTCTCCTCCCTTTTCCTCCTGATGGAGCAGATTGGTTCCTCTATATGCTGCCCCCCGCCGCCCCTCCTATTCAGTTTACTTGTCTTCTGCTGTTCCCAGGGTCCCTGGTTCCCCCCACAGAGCTCCTGTCTTCCCCCCTCCTCTCTCCTGCCAGCTTCTGTCGAAGATGTGTCATGATGGAGGGATGAGAATGGGTTGGAAAATTTGTCATTTACCGGCTCCTTCCTTTTCTGAATGGACAGAGTCACTGATTGGTACCAATTGGTTCATTCATATCTGAAGCATAGTAAACTGTTTTTACTATACTTCCATTTCTGAATGAATGGAGGTTCGGTACTCAACTATTCCTGCCCATTCATTCTGTACAGCTGAGGCTACACCAATGAACATTGAGGGCTGAGGTTTGTTTAGACCCCTGATATCTCATCAAATCCCCCCAACAGAGCTCCTAAAATAAATTGTAAAAAATTATAAAAATAAAATTGTAAAAGAAATTAAAGGAAATGGTAAAAAATAATAAAATTAAAATAAAACATTAAAATGTAAAACTGCTGACACCAGTGAGGGAACGATCAGGATCACAAAGGTTGCAATTGGGACCGGGCCCTGGCATTTCACCACCATGAGGAGGCCCGAAGATGGCAGAAAGGGGTGCCACTGCAGAACTTGTGAAAGGGTGCTCCTGCAGGACCGTAATAAAAAGGGACCCGCGATGGGAGTAAAGGGCACCAGGATCAGCGGGAAAAAGGAAGGGCCCTCGCCAAAGGTCAGGGGGCCCTTCATAATTTCTTGCACCGGGACCCTGAAGGTTCTAGTTATGCCTCTGGGGGCACAAACAGTATTAAAACCTGACACGAGTTCCAAGCCCTCTCCCCTTTATCCAAAACTAAGAAGAAAAAAACAATTGGTGACACTTTAATAATAGAAAGTCCTGCCTAAAACTGGCCATGGATGGTTCTAACCCGGCCATGGATGATTTTTTGTTTTCATTTAGCCAGCAGGCTGATTAAAAAAAAAACAAGCAGATTCTTCCATCCACGCATATAAGGTGCATGGAGGACTTCCTCCCGCCGGAACATTGTATTTTGACAGCAGAGAGTTTAAAATACATTTTAAATACAATACTAAAAAAGAACAAAAAAAATTAAAACCCACAGCCCACTGGGGCTGATATCCTAGCTGTCATCATAACATGCAAGGAGTAGCTGACTTCATAAATAGACTCCCTCTCGTCAGAGATCAGTCTCATTAGACACAACCTGGCCAAGTTTAGAACCTGTTTAGCTGATGCTGAAAAATGCATATAGCCAATGGAAGGCACAGTCTGGTTGTGTAATACAAGACCTCTCACTAGGTTTCATTTGGACACTTTGTCCACTACTCATTTGTAATGCTATTAATTAGGTGAACTGTACTTTAGAATATACATTTGGTGTCTTTAAATACACTATATTACCAAAAGTATTGGGACACCTAACTTTATACGCACATTAACCTTAATGGCATCCCAGTCTTATGCCTCATACACATGGTGCAACTGTCGTACACCTGCACGTTCAACTTTTGTCCAAAATCGGCTGTTGGCGGTTGTGTCTTGCGTACTGACATGAGTCAAGTAGTTGTACAACAAAGCCGAACATAGTGACGTGTTACAAGCGTATAACGAGGAAGTTCAGGTGAATGTGATTTGTGAATTAGGAACACAGGTTTACACGACCGAACACTTACTGGATTACGAGCATGCGTGTTTGCACTTACAACTTTGTTGGGCCAACTTCTGTACACACGAGTCAACAGTCGTACAACAGCTTGTTGTACAACAAAAGTTTTCTAGTCTCTTCAGCCAACTTCTGTTGTACGACCGTTGAACTTCGGCTGTTGTAATCGCGTATACTAGCGGTGGGATTATCGTACAACAAGCTGCTGTACGATCGTTGTTGTATAACTGTTGCATCATGTGTACGGGCCTGTAGGGTTCAATATTGAGTTGACCCACCCTTTGCAGCTATAACAACTTCAACTCTTCTGGGAAGGTTGTCCACAAGGTTTAGGAGTGTCTATGGCAATGTTTGACCATTCTTCCAGAAGTGCATTTTTGAGGTTTTTGAGGTTAATTTATCCCAAAGGGTTTCTATCAGGTGCAGGCTAGTCAAGTTCCTCCACCCCAAACTCACTCACCCTTGTCTTTATGGACCTTGCTTTGTGCACTGGTGCGCATGTTGGAACAAGAAGGACCAACCCCAAACTGTTCCCACAAAGTTGGGTGCATAAAATTGTTCAAAATGTCTTGGTATGCTGATGCCTTAAGAGTTCCCTTCACTGGAACTAAGGGGCCAAGCCCAAACCCTGAAAAATAACCCCACACCATAATCCCCCTCCACCAAATGATTTGGACCAGTGCACAAAGCAAGGTCCATAAAGACTTGGATGAGTGAGTTTGGGGTGGAGGGACTTGACTGGCCTGTATCTTATTTTTAGATGCACACCCTTGAGGAAGTGGTTTCATCTACAAAACATGTTGGGCATATCTGGATGCATCTTGTTCTTTTTATAGACGGTCTATGGCATTTTATTGCAGCTGGATTTATTATAATACGCTCTCTTCAAGGACATGGAGGACTATATTTTTATGCTGCATTATGCTATGTACTTCCATGCTATGTTTCCTTTTATGATAAGGATTTAATACATGCAATCTGTATATTCATGAAATTTTGCAATCGTAAACGTGATTATGTCTTTATACTGTTTAGACAATAAATACATATTTATTTGGATCATTGGCTCACTTTCTGGTGATACAAGGGGATGAAACAAATCCTCCTACATAAGTTGTACCTGTCTATCTGCAGTCTTCTCTACATAGTCTGGAGTTTATACAGCTTGTTTGAGAGTTCAAAATCCTTCCCCCCCCACCCACCACCGCCACTCCATACAGCACTCAGGAACAGAACTGAGCGTCACATACCTGGTCCTGAGGGCTCTTCCCTGAAGGTGGAAACGGGGAACACAAAGCCCCAAGAAGCAGAGATTGCTGGCTGTGCCACAGATGAGAGAAGTAGGTGTGGAGATCTCTGTGCAGGTGGATACCAGATGAGGTGAGCAGTAGGACCCAGGAGAGTTGATGGTTGTGCGAGCTGCACACAGCGGGAAATAGGTTACAGTGGTAAGTGCAGCAGGCTGGATACAGCAGGTAAGTACTACAAGCTGGAGCAACAGGTGGGTATTGCAGGTAGGTACAGCAGGCTGGGTACAGCAATTAGGCACCAAGGTGGATCACAGCAGACAGGGCAAAGCAGAAGGCATAGACAGGAGGTCAGTGAGCCAGTGGTCAGCAGACAGGAGATCAGAGACATGGTCAGGCATGCCGAGGTCATACACAGGACAGGAGACTAGAGCAAATCCATGGGCAATCTGAGGTCAGAGCCTAGAGAGACAAGAGGTACCCAACGGCAAGTTAACCGGTCGGTTACCAGAAGCATAAGCAAAACAAGTGAACAGGAAGCAGGAAGCTGATGACCAGTCAGCAATGTCCATGTGCAACAGTCACTCTTTTAAAGGCTAGAGGGCGCTATGCATTGCACACGTGCGCGGCATGGTAAATGTGCTTTGCACATTCACCTCCCATACATGTGCATGCATTTCTGTGCAATTTGGCGCGGCCATATTGGAAATTGGCCACTGTGCCAGGCCTATGGGCAACTATCCTCCAGGAAGTCTCCTGACATTGAGGCTCTCAATCAGGTGTAGCTCCCTCCCCTGTCACCATATATCCACCTATACAGTCCCTGACAAAAGTCTTGTCGCTTATCTATTTTGTAGAAACACCTGCTATTAACCTGACTTTTAATTAATCAATTGGTGTTAGAAATAGCTCATATGAAAAGCTAAAACCCTCCCAAATGATGTTTAATGCACTGCAATAAATGTGTTTCACTGAAAAAAGATTTATCATTTAATCAAGACAGAAAGGTCAAATTTTGGCAAGACAAAAGTTTTGTCGCCTATACAGAAATTGAACAAATTTACTGCAAATACAAAAATATGTCAGCAAATTAAGTAGTGGTGCTGTGAGATCCAAATTTAATATCTTGTATGACTTCCATGAGCTTGAAGGACTGCATCCATGCGGTTTGGCAAGGATTCATACAATTTATTGATGAAGTCATCAGGAATAGCAAAGAAAGCAGTCTTGCATGCCTCCCAGAGTTCATCAATATTCTTTGGTTTCATCTTCCATTCTTCCTCTTTTATCCTACCCCACATATGCTCAATGATGTTCATGTCTGGTGACTGGGCTGGCCAATCCTGGAGAATCTTGATCTTCTTCGCCTTGAGGAACTTTGATGTGGAGATGGAAGTATGCGATGGAGCACCATCCTGCTGCAGAATTTGGCCTCTTTTATGGTTGGGAAAATAAGAGGTAGCGCTAATTTCTTGGTATTTTAGACTATTGATGTTGCCTTCCACCCTGCAGATCTCTCGCACACCCCCATTACTGGATGTAACCCCAGACCATGATTTTTCCGCCACCAAACTTCACTGATTTCCGGGTGAATCTCGGATCCATGCGGGCTCCGGTAGGTCTCCTGCAATATTTGTGGTGACTGTGGTGTAATTCAACAGAAGATTCATCTGAAAAATCCACCTTCTGCCACTTTTCCAGCGTCCATCCTTTTAGCAGGCTGTGGGCCTTGGCAAATGCCACACGGTTTTTCAATTGTCTTTTGTTTAGTGCTGGCTTCTGGGCACTGATTCGACCATGGAGGCCATTTCGAGACAGAATCCGACAAACTGTTCTGGTTGACACAGGGACTTCAGGTGACCAGGTCTCGTGGAGCTCTGCTGCAGTGGAAAATAGGCTGGCCTTGGATTTTCGAGCCAACAAACGGTCCTCTCGAGCAGTTGTCTTGCGGGGTCTGCCTGACCTGGGCTTGTCAAAAACGTCTCCAGTCTCTTCAAATCTTTTTTTTATCCTCTGTATTTGACGCTGAGACACATTGAAGGTATCTGCCACATCAGCAGTGGATCTGGTCTTCAGCCTCTTCACAATCAAAACTTTAGTCTCAGGGTGAATCTTAGGCATGTTTGCAGAGGTCTATTTGCAGTTGATGTGAAGGTCTAGTGCACTGGGGTTCTTTTTATACACACCTGAGACCTAATTGATCCATTATTAGTCACAGGTGAAGCTCATATGACAAGGCGACAACACTTATGTCTTTGCAAAAATTGACTCAATGGGCTTTACCAAGCTGTGAATATTAGAATACTTTCTGACAGTTTCGTTTTGCACTGAAACATTATTACAAAAGCTGTTGGGATTAAAATGAGCCATTTCTTGTAAAAAAATCTTGATTAGAAATTTGTACACAAGCGACAAGAATTTTGTCAGGGACTGTAGTGTGTACTTGTTTTTTCTGCTGCTTTGTTCCTCTGCTATCAGCATGAATCATTTCTGACAAGTTTTCCTGACACCAAGAGAAAAATGGTGACAGGGGAGGAAGCTCCAGCTGATTGACAGACTCAGCTCTGTTCCTGTATGCTGTGTGGAGGGGGAGGTGTCTCTTTCCTCCAATCAGCTCTCAGAGCTCTCCTCACTAAACTCGGACTAATTTCAGCTCTCCACCCCTATTTTCTGAACTCTTAAACAATCTCTATAAGCTCTGGACGGATGTAGAGAAGAGAAGGCAGCAGATAAACAGGTACATCTTATGTATAAGGATTTGTTTAATCTCTGTGTATGACCTGAGACCAGTCACTTCACTGGGTATATATATTATAACCACTTTAAGGTATACTTTTGGAGAATATACAGTATGCCTCTAAAATAGTCATAAACAATTAGCAAATTGCTTACACCCAAACATTACAGAATAAATAACAGAGATTAACCAAATTATACAACCACTTGCCAAATTCAGATACCTAGCACTCTCTCATGACCACAAGAAGAAACCTATTACACACCTATTACTTATTATTAGCCTTAACACTTCACAGACAATACAAAAGCAGATTTGTAGAAGCAAAAACAAGCATGGAAAGAAAAAAGAATATTACCTATCCTTGCCCAAAATAACAAATTCATTTCTACCATTCCTTCTCTCAGAACTTCAGACCACTCAATGATCACAGCGCCAAAAGAGACCCTTAATGGACTTGCAACATGTTATGCTAAACTCTTTCCATCCACCCTCCCACCTGAAAATGAGACGCGCAGTTCGGTTTGGATGTATCCGAATTTCCGAATTACAATAATACCGAATTTAAACGAATCCGAAATAACAGAAAAAAAAATCAGACGAAATTCATATTCGAATCATTTTCGAATACTTTTCAAATCGTTTTCAAATTCAAATTCGAAAAGTTTTCGATTTTGAATAGTTTTCTAATTTCCAAAGAGAATAAAATAGAATAGAAAATAAAGGAATAGAATAGAAAAATAATAGACTAGAAAAAAATAACAGAAAATAAAAGAATAGAATATAATAGAGTAAAACTGAAAAAATAGAATAGAAAATAAAAGAACAGAATAGACTAGAATATAATAGAATTACATAGAAAAAATATAACCATCCAAATTTCAAATTTATCTTGTTCAAATATTTTATTAGATGTTACAGAATATAGTAATAATACAGTTCCAATAACATTTGGAATAAAAAGACGGTTACAGGTGCAGAACACAATGCTTCTCAAACATAAGAGAAGTAATGGACTATGTAGGACAGGACAGTCCAGTGGTGCAGTGTACACCTTACGGGGTATGCTTTAGATTGAGGTGATCGCAACCTGCAAACAAAGTTAATAAATGGGGTAGTTTAACCACATTAATGTTCAGTATGGAAGGGACGAAGTTAACAATGAGATAGAGTAGGTACCTGATGCGGGATAGTTAAGAGAAGCATATGATTTTACCTCAGGGCTTCGAATTTCAAATAGAATAAATTTGAATTTGAATACATAGGAAAAGAATAGAAGAGTAGAATAGAAAAAAAAGAATAGAATAGACTATAATAGAATATAAAGGAATTAAAAAAAAACTATGGAATAGATTAGAATACAACCATTTCCCAAAATTCAAATAAAATTCAATTAGAGTTTGAATAGAATAGAAAAGAGTAGATTAGAATAGAATAGAAAATAACAGAATAGTATAGAACTAAACAACATACTAGAATAGAATAGAAAAGAATAGAATAGAAAATACAATAATAGAATACAAAAGAATATAATAGAGCAAATAAAAAAAGAATATAATTTAAAAAATTGAATAGAATAGATTAGAATAGAACGAATATAACCATTTCCCAAAATTCAAATAGAATCAATTTGAATTTGAATAGAAAATAATAGATTTGAATAGGAAGATGGTTATATTCATTCTATTCTATTCCATTCTGTTGTTTTTTTCTATACTATTGTGTTATTTTCTATTCTATTCTACTCTATTCTTTTCTATTCTATTCAAATTCGAATTGATCCTATTTGAATTTTGGAAAATGGTTACATTATTTCTATTCTATTCTATTGTTTTTTTAATCCTATTCTTTCCTATTCTATATGAATTTCAGAACAGAAGATGGTTATAATCTTTCTATTTTATTCAGTTTTTTTAGTCTATTCTATTCCTTTTATATTCTATTCTATTCCATTCTACTCTGTTCTTTTATTTTCTATCCTATTTTGTTCTGTTTTACTCTATTATATTATATTTGTAGCGCCCCCATAGCATAGGTGCGTTTTACTCAGGGTTTTTGACTAGGAGAGGTAAATTTAGTCAGGACTGGGAGGAGAAGCTCGGGGAGGATTGGGGGGACTTAACAGATGAGGTCACCAGAACCTTCCACTTCTTTCTAGAAACCTGGAGAAGGTTTTCTGGTCAGATAGCTGAGAGATGGGTGGAGCCATCTGGAGTGTTCTAAGGAACCCTGACCAATCCCCAAGCAGGGTTGGCAGGGAGCAGGCTCCTTAACCACTTCAGCCCCGGAAGGATTTCCAACTTTAGGACCAGAGCACTTTTTGCGATTCGGCACTGCGTCACTTTAACTGACAATTGCACAGTCGTGCGACGTTGTACCCAAACAAAATTTGCGTCCTTTTTTTCCCACAAATAGAGCTTTCTTTTGGTGGTATTTTATCCCCTCTGCGTCATTTCTGATCGCCGCTATAAACAAAAGAAAAAGCGTCAATTTTGCAAAAAACCCCAAATTTCTTACTTTTTGCTAGAATACAAATCCAAAAAAATATAAAAAAACATTTTTTCCATCGGTTTTGGCAGATTTATATTCTACCTCATATTTTTGGCAAAAGAAATCGGAATCGGCGTTTATTGATTGCTTTACGCAAAAGTTGTCACGTTTACGGATGATGAGAATTCATTTCTGCGATTTTTAGCGGTACTGCAATATTGCAGCGGACATGTAGGACCATTCTGACACTTTTTTGGGACCATTGGCATTCATATAGCGATCAGTGCTATAAAAATGCACTGATTACTGTGTAAATGCCATTGGCAGTGAAGAGGTTAATCTGCAGGGGGCGCTCTAAGGGTTAACTGTGTTCCCTGGGCGTGTTCTAACTGTATTAGTGCTGGGCTGGCAGGGGGAGGGGAGTGATCACGGCTTCCATATACCGGAAGCCTGTGATCACAGCCCTTCCCCCTCTATGAGAACGGAGATCCGCGTTTACTTACTCGGACCTCCGTTCTTTCAGTGCGGCCCCCCGGAACACAGTGAGCGTATGAGCGCGCCACCGGCGGCGCGCTCGCTCAAAGTGCGGGATCTCGCAGCCGCCGTCATATGACGGCAGTTTCCGATATCCAACCACTTTGTCGCCGTCAGACGCCGGTCATGGGTCGGCAAGTGGTAATATACTGTAAGTCAGCCCTATCTGGGAGGAGTAGTGTCAGGTAGAAGTCTGGAAATGTAGCAGAGGCGCTGTGGAGCAGGCCCCTACCTGGGAGGTCACCCCCAGTCTGGGGAGGGTGACCTTGGGGCCTTGGTGTTCGGGTGCAGCCAGGAAGGAGAGTGATTCCTGGAGCGGCACAGAAGGAACAGGAGAACAGCAGAGGTGCTACAGGAGGGGAGAGAGAGACTTTAAAGTGTCCACCGGTGCCGTGAGTGGGGACTGGAAATTTATGCAAATAACAAATCGAAATGAAACTAAACAAATTTTTTCGTTCTGCACATGTCTACTGAAAATTATCTTGCAGACACAACTTCTTTATAGTGGCATTGGGGTGGCACTAAGATCAGAAGCGTCTGTTTCTTGAAACTGCAATACCAAAGCCAAAATAATTTCAGTTATCAGGCCTATCCCTAATGGGATGGCCCCTGGGCTGAATGGTATCCCCATGTAATTCTACAAAAAATAAACTCCAATACTCACCCCTTACCTCTCTAATGTATCTATAGACTAATGCTTCACCCCCTTTGTTGGACGTCAACATGTTTTTAATATCAGATATTTCTGGGCTGTTGAGACCTGGTTATACTGAAGACATCTGGATACAGCTGTTGGTAGCCTGGAATGCCAGCAGAGCAAGATTACCCAGCAGGGTGTTTGTAACAAGGGGTGGAAAATGGGAAATAGTCTCCTGAACGATGTTCTCGCATTGGCCTCCTGTAATGTATGGGGGGTAGACGAGCTTCAGCTCAGACCTTCTGGTGAGGTGAAAATGAAAATGACTGATTTTCTGACTTGCAACAACATCAAAGGAACTGGATGTGGACTGGAATGTTGACCTCGGTCAAGGCAGGTGATCACAGAGTAATGCTGCCCCCTTGTGGAAGACAGTAACATACTTCCTGGAAGATGTTCGGGGTAATAACATACTTCCTAGTGATTAGGAAGGACAACCCCTTATAGCTTCTCACTAGACAGAGGACTACACGGGCGGGCAAAGGATGTTTGCGTGGGTTGTGTCTGTGAGTGCTTGCTGACCACCTAACTGTAAACTACTTTGACGTTAGATAATGGGGTTATGGCAACAGCTAGCTGCCATAACCCCAGTATCTTTTTTTCAGGTGGCCGACTTTCAGATAAAAGTGGTCCCAGCAGCGAAGATCACTTTTAGTCTCAGTAGTCTCGGAGCTTACCGGAGCCGTTGGTAAGCCCAGAGTCGATCGAATCCCTCTGATGCCTGGGCAGGAAGCTGAGTGAGGACAAAATAGCCCCTACTCGGCTCTATGCCCTTGTAGAACCAGAGCAACGGCTGTCGTCACTTTTGTCTCTCGGGCTTAAAGTTTTTTTTTTTTCTTATAGTCAAAATTCAGAGGCATAACTAGAACCTTCAGGGCCCCGGTGCAAGAAATTATGAAGGGCCCCCTGACCCCTGGCCAGGGCCCTCCCTCTTCCCACTGACCCTGGGTCCCTTTACTCCCATCACGGGTCTCTATATTATGGTTCCACAGAGGGACCCTTTCACACGTTCTGCAGCGGGCCCCCTTTCTGCTATCTTTGGTCGCAATTGCAACCTTTGCAATCCTGAGAGTTCCCTCACTGGTGTCAGGGAAGCACACACGGACCCTGGGAACAGCAAAAGACTAGTAAACTGGATAGGAGGGGCAGCGGGGGCAGCATATAGTGGAACCAATCTCCTGTATTAATAGGACATTGGGGAGATTGGTTCCTCTAAATGCCGCCCCCACCATCCCTCTAATCCAGGTGTACAAGGGAGGCACACGGGCCCCCTGGAGTATGGGGCCCGGTTGCAATTGCAACCCCTGTAGTTACGCCCCTGTCAAAATTACATTTTATGTTTTGAAAAATGATTGGGGGTGTTCCGCGCAAACGGCAAGTGTGAGAAAACTTGTTAAGCCTCCACTTAAGCCCCCCGGTGTGGGGAGCCAGAGGTTAAAGGATTGGGAAGGAATTAATGGGAGTGGCGCTGCTCGTAGTGTATGTTAGTGAAAAAAGTCACTCCAATCAAGTGACCAGTATAAATAGAACATAAAAATGATCCGAGGTTTTGTGTATGACAAATAAACACTTCTAAAATAAAGAAACTGGTGCTGGTACTGTGCAAAAGCCGCTAGTATTGTGCGTTCAAGTTCAAAAAGTATGTCCATTCGGACTAGTACATGATATAAAGTGACCTGTGTTAATCAGTGTAGACCATTAATAGCAAATAAATATCATTTGTTGCTTGCTACTAGTGTATGTGATTAAATAAATACATAAATAATACAGTGAAGTATAAATTAATATCTCTCTCAGTTTGAAAAATGCAGTGGGTATAAAATAATATAGTTGATGTAAAATGTCCAAAGAAATACAGTCCTCAATAAATATCAGGTTCCTTGCCAGGTATTCATGAAAAACCAGTCTCTTTAATATCTGATGTATTCATCTGTGTTCACACCATAAATTAGAAAACAGTGGAAGAAAAAGGTGCCGGTGGTGCAATCCATGCTCCCCTAAGGTAATACACTTACCAGACACAGCTCCCCTCTAGGGGGTGTTGATCCTTTACAGCAACCCTGCTATGCTGGGGTATGGATCTTTTCCTGGATGTTTGTTCCTTCTCAGGAGGTGGTCCCCACCAGGGGGTGTTGTCACACTTCCTCTGTAGTTAGAGTGTAGATCTCTTCTGTGGGACCATTCCGCGCATCTCCTCCAAATTGGTGTTGTATGCAACAAACAGAAAGCACAACCCGTAGCGCACTAACGTTTAATATTGTATTTATTCCAAAATAAAACTGATAGTGCCGTACATTAACAATGGCATACTTCAGAAATTCTAATAACTTCCTTGTTTTTACAAGTTCTGAAGCATACCATTGTTAATGTTCCCAACATACAGTGCCTTGAAAAAGTATTCATACCCCTTGAAATTTTCCACATTTTGTCATGTTACAACCAAAAACGTAAATGTATTTTATGGGGATATTATGTGATAGACCAACACAAAGTGGCACATAATTGTGAAGTGGAAGGAAAATGATAAATGGTTTTCAAAATGTTTTACAAATAAATTTCTGAAAAGTGTGGCGTGCATTTGTATTCAGCCTCCTTTACTCTGAAATCCCAATTAAAATCTAGTGGAACCAATTGCCTTCACAAATCACCTAATTAGTAAATAGAGTCCACTTGTGTGTAATTTAATCTCAGTATAAATGCAGCTGTTCTGTGAAGCCTCAGAGGTTTGTTAGAGAACCTTAGTGAACAAACAGAATAATGAAGACCAAGGAACACACCAGACAATTCTAGGATAACGTTGTGAAGAAGTTTAAAGCAGGGTTAGGTTATAAAAAAATATCCCAAGCTTTGAACATCTCACGGAGCACTGCTCAATCCATCATCCAAGTATGGCACAACTGCAAACCTACCAAGACTTGGCCACCCAACTAAATTGACAAGGAGAGCATTCATCAGAGAAGCAGACAAGAGGCCCATGGTAACTCTGGAGGAGCTGCAGAGATCCATAGCTCAGGTGGGAGAATCTGTCCACAGGACAACTATTAGTCGCGCACTCCTCAAATCTGGCCTTTATGGAAGAGTGGCAAGACGAAAGCCATTGTTGAAAGAAAGCCATAACAGGTCCCGTTTGCAGTGTGTGAGAAACCATGTGAGGGACACTGCAAACATGTGGAAGAAGATGCTCTGGTCAGATGAGAGCAAAATAGAACTTTTTGGCCTAAAACCAAAATGCTATGTGTGGCAGAAAACTAACACTGCACATCACCCTGAGCACCCCATCCCCACTGTGAAACATGGTGGTGGCAGCATCATGTTGTGGGGATGCTTTTCTTCAGCAGGGACAGGGAAGCTGGCCAGAGTTGATGGGAAGATGGATGGAGGTAAATACAGGTCAATCTTAGAAGAAAACCAGTCCGGTGCGAATTCCAGTTCTGTTCTCCCCGCAAAGAGAAACAGCTGCTGTTCAGCGGTTCTTCTCTGTTCTAGCAGGGGATCAGCTGACCTGGGGGGGGGGGTGTAGTGAGGAGGGGGAGGTGAATCAGATGCATTCCCATTGAACAGAATGTGCCTGGAATTCGCACAGCACTGCTTCGAAAATGCACACATATGTGAATCAGAACCATTGCAAACAACATGTTTTTAACCTTCCAGCAGGACAACGACACTAAACATACAGCCAGAGCAAATGAAGAAATTGGTGATAACTCACCCAGAATACCTTCCAGGAACAATGTGTATAAAAATAAATTTCATTGAAGACAGGTTAAAATAATACACAAGACCATATCACCATTGTAGAAGACAAGTTAAAATAAACAACGTTGTCTAGCAGGTCACGTGTGGCCCATACACACTCCACAGTCATCCACACAGACACCCATGGTGCACCAACCTAGATGGAAAAACTGTCTGGTGTCAGTGTCCTATGTTGAGCTCCTCAACATACGGACGTAACTATTGAGATTCCAAGGTATCAAATAGGCCGGGGCGGAGCCAGTTCCCAACCACAGCCAAAGCAACATGTGTTAGAAGTCCAGACCTAAATCCAACTGAGAATCTAAGGCAAGACTTGCAAATTGCTGCTCACAGATGCTCTCCATCCAATCGGACAGAGCTTGAGCTATTTTTCAAAGAAGAATGGGCAAAAATGTCCTCTCTAGATGTGCAAAGCTGGTAGAGACATCCCCAAATAGACTTGCAGCTGCAATTGCAGTGAAAGGCGGTTCTACAAAGTAGGGGCTGAATACAAATGCACGCCACACTTTTCACATATTTATTTGTAAAAAATGTTGAAAACCATTTATCACTTTCCTTCCACTTCACAATTATGTGCCACTTTGTGTTGTTCTATCACATAAAATCCCAATAAAATACATTTATGTTTTTGGTTGTAAAATGACAAAATGTGGAACATTTCAAGGAATATGAATACTTTTCCAAGGCACTGTACATACCATCCACTCCAACAGCAGATCTGCAAGTATCATTTTACACCAGAGCGGCTGTAGCAACCCCCGGTCATACAGATAAAATCCCAAATGTTATTTTACCAGCTGGGATTTTCCAGCAGTAACGACCAGGAAGCTGCAGTAGGACTTAGGCCCCTTTCACACGTATGGACCGTGTAGGTCCATCTGTCAGTTTTTCAGGTGGACCTGAACAGATGCTCCATTCTCCTCTATGGAACGACGGATGTCAGTGGTGACATGTCCACTGACATCCGCAGCGTGACGGTGACAAAGTGGTTCATTATCGCAAACGGCCATCACCTGACGGCTGCCGCGATAACTAGTATTGTGAGCGCGCCGCCGGAGGCACGCTCACACACTCACTGTGTTCCGGGGGGGCCAGGGAGCGTGTAGGGCGGGCTAGATCTCCGCCGGTTACCCGCGATGTCTCCCCCGCAGTGAGAGAATGGAGGTCCATGTATGTAAACACGGATCTCCATTCTGACAGAGGGGGAAGGGATGTGATCACAGGCTTCCTGTATATGGAAGCCGTGATCACTCCCCTCCCCCTGCCAGCCCAGCCCCCATTCAGTTAGAACACACTGAGGGAACACAGTTAGCCCTTAGAGCGCCCCCTCCAGGTTAACCCCTTCATTTACACAGTAATCAGTGCATTTTTATAGCACTGATTGCTGTATAAATGCCAATGGTCCCAAAAAAGTGTCAAAATGGTCCGTTATGCCCGCTGCAATATCGCAGTACCGCTAAAAAGACAAACATGTAACCTCTTGTGCGCCCTGGGAGCTGGATGGAGAGAATGTGAGGGCACTGGATCAATCTGTCATCCGTGGACCATGGGTGAAAAGTCCAAGGTGTCTATTGAGGTCTCAGAAGGTGAAATGCTGGCTTTAGACGGCTGCAGGCTCTGAAAAAAACTAGAAGGAACTCTGTGCGGACAAAGAACAGAAAAAGAGCAGCGCCAATCTAAGTGCAACAGTATAAAAACATTTTTATTAAAAAGGCAAATGGCAACTCACAAGATAAAAGCGTTGTCAGCGCATGTGTGGCAATAGGCCTTGTGTAGAGGTTCATCCACTCCTTTCAGAAGGACGGGCTGCAGGCGGGGAACACTGGTGGCCGCTGGTTCCGGATGAGCTGGTGGCTTCCAGCACTTCCAGAAACTCCGATGGGGCTAAGGAACCGCCGCTGACGTCACTACTGGATGCAGGGTGGAGTGGGAGGTGCTCGCGTTCAGAGCATTCGTGCTCCTTCCTCAGGCAATAGGGGGTCACCATGTTTGTGGTGACTTTTTATCTGTTAGGGGAGGGTGGGTCAGGGCGGTGCTAAAGACTCCACCCACCCTGGTGTCATGTTCCCAGGATATGTGGTGATGTTTGGAAAGGGGCTGAGTTCTTCATGTTGAGTATGAGCGGCACAGTGGTGCAGTGGTTAACACTTTTGCCTAGCAGCAAAAGGGTCACTGGATCGAATCCCGACCACGACAACACCTGCTTGGAGTTTGCATGTACTCAAACTGACTGGGAAGTGCGATCCTAATGCAAGGGGCGATTCAGGGCAAGTTGGAAAGAAAAAAAAAATTACAAAAGAAAGTGAAAAGAGAAAAAATGAAAAATATGCAATGAAAAACTGTGTAGTAGTCATAATTTTAAGTTATGCGGTGCAGAGATTAGAGTAGGGGATTAATCTCCAATTCTTCATTCAGTCCCCCTGGTGCCAAGACATCCAATTGGTATATCCAGTAGGATTCTCAGGCACACAGGGGTCTGAACCGTTCGGCTGCTGGAAGGGTGATGGAGATGGCCTCAATTACCCAGACTCTGAGGCCCTGGGAAGAATGTTCATGATGGGTGAGAAAGTGTTTGAGGACACTATGCTGGTCAGAGCCGGCATCCACTAGCCGCCTGTGTTGTCCGAACCTCTGTCATAGTGTGCGGGTGGTGCGGCCCACATACAGTAGGCCGCAGGGACAGGACAAACAGTATACGACTAAATCGGAAGAGCATGTATAGAAATCAGTGATGGGATAGCTCTTGCCTTTGGCCTGAAATTCTTTCTGTCCGCGGGTGACATGTGGGCACGTTAGGCATAGGGCTTTGCGGCATTGGTAGATGCCATGGATGTTGAAAAACTTGAGAGGGGCACTGATGGTGGTGGAGACTGATTTGATTTTGCTGGGGGCTATTCAGGTTTTGAGGTTTCTGGCTCGTCTATAGGAGATGAGTGGTCGAGCTGTAATGGTGGATTTTAGGTGTGGGTCCTCTTGCAGGATGGCCCAATGTTTTTGGAATATGCGTTCCATATTCCGAAACTGAGTGTGAAAGTTGGTTGTGAATCTGAGAGGTTGTATTGACTGGGAGGGGATTTGCTCTCTATTGGCTGTGGCTGAGTTTTGTTTATAGAAAGAAAAAGCCTCATCTATGAGGGTAGGCGGATAGCCTTTCTCCAGAAATGTTTTCTTTAGTAACTGCCCATGTTTATTGTAGTCCTCTTCTCTACAGTTGTGTTTGAGACGGCAATATTGGCTTTTGGGAATGTTTTTCACCCACCGTGGGTGATGGCAACTCCTATAATGCAAATAGGAGTTTCCAGCGGTGGGTTTATTGTAATTTTGTGCTTGAATGAGTCTGTTGTCATGGCTCAGCAGCAGGTCAAGAAAAGCTAGGGAATGTTAATCACACACAGACGTGAAAGAGAGACTCATTTCATTTGAAATGCAGTGTGTCACAAACTGGTCTACGATGGATTTGGGGCCATCCCAAATGATGACCATGTCATTAATATATCGCCCGTAGTAAACCAGGTGTGAGGAAAAGGGGTAGTTGTGCCAGATAAAGGTTCTCCCGCAGACCCATGGTGAGATTGGCATAGCTTGGGGCAAAATTTGTCCCCATAGCTGTGCCATGGGTCTGTAGCTAGAACTCACCGTTGAATTCAAAGTAGTCGTGGGTCAGGCAGAAGTTGGTGGCTTCCAAGATGAATTGCGCCTGGCGTGTGTTCACCATAGAGTCCTCATTGAGAAAGTGTTGTACCGCTCTTAAGCCTACTTCATGTGGAATGGATGTGTAAAGCGAGGCTACATCCAAGGAGAGCCACAGGTAGGATGGTTCCCAGGTGTAGTCTTTGAGGGTCTGCAGTAGTTGTATACCGTCTTTGATGTAGGAGGGGAGGTTTTGGACTAAAGGCTGTAAGAAGTGATCAATGTAGATGGAGAAGTAGCTGATACTCTCCATCGCGGCCACAATAGGTCTACCAGGTGGGTTTTCAGGATCTTTGTGGATTTTGGGTAAATGGTAAAAGTAAGGTCTGTGATAGAACTGATGTTTGAGAAAGGATGTTTCTAATTTGTCAATGATCCCCTCTGTGGAAGCTCTATGGATTATGTCATGTGTTTCTATAATGAAGTTGGGGAGGGGGTCTTTGGGTAACTTGGTGTAGGTTTTGGTGTCTGAGAGTAGCCGGATAGATTCCTTAAGATAGTCAGACCTGTTGTGGACCACCAAGCCACCTCCCTTGTCTGCAGGCTTGATGATTATGTCAGAGTTCTTGGAGAGCCTATTTAGAGCAATGTGTTCAGCCTGGGTGAGGTTGGAGGATGAAGAGGATGTACGAGAGGTATGTTGACATAGATGGAGGATGTCAGCATAGACAACCTGGTAAAAAGTTTGGATATAGGGACCTTTGGAGGAGGTGGGGTTAAACACTGATTTGGGGCTGAAGGAGGTGTGTTGGATAGGTGGGGATGTGGGCGCATGTTGGGTTAGTAAGTCCACACATAGATCTTCACCCTCCGTATATAGCTGTTCCAGGTAAGCTAGAGCCGTGAGATCAGCGGGGGTAAATTCAGGCATAATCTCTAGAGGCACATCTGGCTCTGGGGTGTCTGCAGAGTTGGTTTCTTGTTTGAGGGTTTTAATCTGGAAATGTCTTTTAACTGTGAGGTTTCTGATAAATCTGTTGAGGTCAATGAATAGTTGAAAGGGGTCTGGTGTGACTGAAGGTGCAAACGTGAGACCACGGCTCAATAGGGAGATTTCAGAGGAGGCGAGAGTGTGGTCTGACAGGTTGAAGATTTTGACAGTCTGCGGACTTTTCTTTTTGTTTCGGTGTCTTCCCCCTCGTCTGCCTCGTCTGTGAGTTTTCTTTTTTGGACGGGCAGGGGACGAGGACTAAAAAAGAATGATCAGAGATGTTGGAGGTGGATGCACTCGGGGGGTCACTGGTAGTGTTGTGGGACGGTGATGTGGCAGGGGGGAGGAGGGAGGTGGTAGCCA